>JAVLUZ010000139.1:2858161-2982056 GCA_036768485.1 Mermis nigrescens | reverse complement strand
AATAAATAAATAAATAAATTTCAAAAAATAAATAAATAAACAAAAAAATTAAATTAAAAAACATAAACTCATAAACACCATTACAACACAAAAACACCTACTGACGAGTGGTTGTTGAGAAAATCGACTTCTAATTTTTCGCCCCCCCGCTAATTCAATAGGCCAGCTAGGCCTCTGCTAGTCCCCCACTATCCCTCCATAGCTAAGCCATTGAGAAGAGTTGTATAGCGCTGGCATGGTTCAAATTTTAAGCTCTGTCAAAAAGTAGGATTTCATGCCAGAACTATTGGTGGGCGGCAACAAAATTCTGGGGGGGTGCAAGATTTTTCAAAGATGAAAAACTGGCTCTAAAAAATGGTGGTATGGCGAAAAAACACCATATTTCAATGTTTCTCATCGATTACTATTTAGCGGCATTAAAAAATTGCAAAAAACCAGAAAAAAATTTCTGGGGGTATTTTGGTGGGTGCATACCCTCCGCCTAATCCCCCACGCCCAGGTGTGGCCGGAACTAAATATTCTTCTTATATGTGAGTACAGACAAGTTGCATGTATGTACTTGTTGCAAAAAGCGGGGCAATACGAATTTGTGGAGTTTCGCGTGTTGTGTTGAAAATTAATTTAATAAACTGAAACTATTCGATCAAGTTCTAACGGCTGTTTAATAGGGCAGTGTCTGTGTTGTGTGTCAATGTTTGGTTTTGTTTAGTTTTTTTGTTTTGCTCCTTTTTCTATATGCACCTATCAGTTTTCAACACTTCGTCCCCAAATAATCATTTTCTGACTATATTTTAACAGGCTCTTAGACAAAACCAGCTGCACCAAACTAGGTCACATAAATGAACGAGTCTTTTAGCCACCCTTTCCTTTTACTTTTTGCAATTCCAGAAGTTAATGCATCCCAAACAAAAAGTGCAAAACAAATTTTAAACGTTGTACGAATCTTGCTGCTAACATGATGTAAGCAAATACCCAAATCTATTTACTGTTTAATGCTTGGCAAACGTTTTGGAATAATGAATCGCTTATTATTTTTTATATCAACTATGTAATACCTCATAGGTATTAATATACATGATCTTGGCCCCCCCTGCAAAATTTTTCACCCTACCCCCCCAGAATTGGTGATTTTTTAATATTCCGTAAAAATTTTCTAAAAGTTTTGGAAAAGATGCTTGTTAATGAAGCGTTTTTAGCTAACTATTTGCTCAAAAGCGCCAAATTTTGGGCGCTTCGCGCCACAATACTCATGTTTTGACTATATTATGTTCAATTTGTTTCGACTTTTGGATTTTTTCAGAAATTTTGTTTGTTTCTGTCCTCCAGAAAGGTAGAACATCGTCAGAAACGCTGAAAAACGATGCTTTGGACGCGTACCTACCATTTTTGGACCAAAAAAGGCACCTTATTATTTCACCCCCCCCCAGAAATCTCATGCTGTGCATGTATGGTCACTAATGCTTTTTTACGTACGCAATTATTATTTGTAATATATCGAATTTTTATTCATTATTAATAATATCTGGTGACCATTTACTACATTTGCATATTTAAAGCGCGATAGACCCCGAACGCCTATGCAATGGACAGAAGCCCCGTTAGCCGGCTTTACTGAGGCTGTCAAGAGCACCATTCCGGTCAATCCGGATTACAAGGAAATTAACGCGAAGGTATGTGCGGAAGCGAGCACGTAGCTGTGGGGGACTGGGGGGTCCGGAACCCCAAAATTCAGAAAAAACCGAAAAAATATGACTTTTTACACTTTATTTTGTGCTATTTTTGACTTAGACCCCCCAAAGTTGGGGTTGGTCCCCCCTGTAAATAGGAGGGCCAGATACGTGCCTCTGCAGAAGTATATCTCTTCACTATCGTATCTTATTCTCTGAGGGTTTCCAAGTTCGAAAAATTTTCAAAATTTCTTTATATTGTCGAAAATGTCGAATTTTTAACAATAATATATAATTAAAGTAGCCGTTTAATTGAAAGTGATCTATTGCTAAGTTTCTTCCAAATTTTATCTCGTTTCTTGTAAAATGGATCCAAAGACTTTCCTGGTGGTTCATGCTCTTTCATTCGACAACAGAAGGAAGTCTGAATCGTAGTCTCACATTTGAGCCCCAAATTTACCGAATTTTTGTCTGAAATATTATATATTACCCCCCCCCCGTCGTCAAAAAAAAATTTTTGGGAGTAATAGAGAACGGTGTGCATTTTTTTATATTATTTTTTATATTATTTTATTTATTTTTATATTTTTATTTTTTATATTTTTATATTTTTTTATATTTTTATATTTTTTATATTTTTATATTTTTTAATATTATATTATATTACCATTTTTATCATGATTTCTGAAATTTTCTGTACTTGTCATTGATATTTACCGACTTCGCTCTGAAGACCTTATTTTTTAAGTCAAAAAAGAGTTTTAAGTACACAACAATTTTTTTAGTTCTCATAATGATTTCTTAAGTATTTTTCCCGACTTTTCCACTAATTTCGCGCGTTCTGCAGAAAATGTTCAAAAATTTTGAAGTATTTCAGAATCACAAAGGATTCTGCGTATCGAAATCGGCAAAAAACGCTATACTTTAAGCATAATAGACGGATTTTTGGACAATTTCAATACTATTAGGAATATTTGGGGTTCCGCCCCTGTCCGAGAATCCTGAACCCGCCAATGCATACCTTTATATATAGAATATTAGAACATTGCGCTTCTTCTATCAATAAAGGCTTCCATAATTTCACTCACTAAATAATAATTCGGGAAGGACTTTGGGGACTGGAGACTGGCCACCAAATGTGGTCGACGGGGGGTATGCACCCACCACCGCAAGGCCGAATACCCCTCCCACCAGAAACCAAAATACCCCTTTCAGAATTCAATTGTTGAAATTTTTTAGTTTTTTTTTTGCAATTTTTTGATGCCAATCGATAGTGCTCGATTAGAAACCTTTAGAAGGGTGTTTTTCGCCATACCATCATTTTTAAGACTATTTTCTGACCTTTGAAAAATCATGCACACCCCCTCTGCTTCCAGAATTTCAATGCTGCCCACCTAGGGTGACCGCCCTCACAGGCCTAATGAATTTGGCTTGATGTCCACGGGTGGGCTCAAGGGGGGCGCCTCTGCCCCATTGGCCAAAAATATTTGGCGGGATAAGGAATGGATGTGTAATTTGCGACGATTTTAGGCCGTCGATGACCCTGATTTTCGATTTTCGTCGAAGTCATATTTTGGCGCCAGAAATAGGTTTTTTAGCAGCCATTTTCATGACTCCTAAAACGATTTTTGGAAAAAATAATATTTTCAACACATTTTTCTACCATTTTTGATCATAAATTCAACACATCCTCCAACGCTTTGCATTCAATGCTACAATGACAGGAAGTGAAGTCGCATTCTAAATCTTTCAACGTCCTTTCTTGTACTTTTAAAACATTTTCCGGCACTCTGCGCCACATTTTCGCAAAAGCCTAGAAATGTTGTGCATTTATCGTACAAAATTGTCGAGTTTAAAAATTTTTCGAGAAATTGTTGGGCAAAAAATAAGTTTAAATAAAAGGTCGACGTAAAACGGTGAAGAAACGCTATTTTAGTCGTGAAGAGCGCATTTTTGGACTTATTTTCGACCGTTTTAGAAAAAATTGGGATACTGCCCCCCCCCTCCTTACGAAATCATAGATTTTCAAAATCATAGCCACTGTTGATTAGGAATGCCTATAATTTTTGATGATTTCGGACATTCAATCGTAATTTCTCACATTTTTTCAGCGCTTCCCGTCAAACAGTGACGGATCTAGGGTTTTTTTCTGAGGGGGAGAGGGGAAGTAGCGTTACCCCAACTTTTCCAAAAACAGTCAAAAATAGGTTCAACAATTTGCCCTTCTCGTGCGAAACAGCGTTTTTTCGGCGTTTTACATTGTCACTTTTATTTAAAATCCCGCCCACCATACAACCACGCCCGTAGCTCTAGACAAAATGGTGGGGGGCGGGGGGTCTCGGACATCCTCCCAAAATCAAAAAAATCGAAAAAATAGGACTTTATTCAAAATCTCTTCTAACGCTGAAAATTCTTAAACGCTTGACAACTTTGTGCGAGAAAAATCATTAAATTTCGTTGACTTTAGCAAAAATGCGGCGATTTGTGAAATTTAGGCAGAAGAACGTTTAGAAGCTGCTGCTCAATATGTTTGGAAATGGAATAAATGTATGCGGAAATTGTTGTTTCTGCTCTGAATTTGCTCTGGGAGATATTCCATGAGCAAAGATAGCTTCCAGTTGATAAATGTTATTAATATGCATTATCCGGTTTGAAGCGCCAGTAGAATTTGAGAAATTTGGATCACTGACGGCCAAAAGTCATTGCGAATTACATTACCATCTTTATCTCGCCAAATATTTCTGGCCAATTGGGGGTGCGTCCACACCCGTTAAATCCGTTTCTGTCGTTGACCTGTAAGCCTTCTGTTTGCGTATGTTGGAAAAAGCTTTTTCTTGCCGCGAACGTTTTCGTGACTTTCCAGACGATTACTGAAGCAGAATCAATCATTTCGGTACATCGTTCACTGTTCTCCATTTTATAGCTAAAAATTATAGCGCTTTTGCGCTGTACGTCAAATATTTCAATTGACTGGTGTTCAATTTTTCCACACTTTACACTGTATTTTATTTTTTAAATTTTAAAAAGGGCACTTTTTAAAATTTTTCTTTGTTCTGTTTCGCAGAATTCTAACGCACTTCATATATTGTTAGGGGATGACGCATGATGCACCATAAGTTGGCTAACCCTTTCCTCAGACAAACTATGATTTTATGCCTATTTTGGGGCAAACGTATTTTTCAACCCTGCTACTCTCTATGCTGAGAAAATCTCGATGTCATAGCAGCACGGATGTACACAGCATTGTGTAGCCGGTCTGGGGTGGGTATCTTCACACGTGGGCGTGGGGAGGGGGTTTGGGGGTATGCGATCCCCCAGAAGGCCGAATCTCCCCTCAGAAACCAAAATACAGCCCCCTTAGAATTCAATTTTTTCAAATTTTTTTTTGTTTCTTTTCGCAATTTTTGATTCCAATTCATAGTGTTCGATGAGAAACGTTGGAAAATGGTGTTTTTTTCGTCATACCACCATTTTAAGGTCATTTTTTGACCTTTCAAAAAATCTTGCAACTACCAACTGAAGCAGAATCGATGTTCTCAACTGTTCCTCAACTTTTAGCGAAAAATTGTGAAATTTTCGGCGCTTTACGCCAAATACTTCAATTGGTTGGTGTTCAATTTTGCGACGCTTTGCATCGTATATACTCAATTTTGACTGTATTTTATTCATTTTACCGATTTTTTTTCTGAAATTTTCAAATTTTTGTGTTTTTACGTAATTTGGTGCAGGTGTATTATTCAACATATCAAAACATAATTGTGAAGCATACACATCATTTTTTAGCAAAAAGGGCACTTTTTAAAAATTTTTTTGGTCTGACTCCTGAATTATAACGCACTTCATGTATTGTTAGGAGATGGCGCTTGATATACCATAACTTAGCTTAACCTTTTCTCAGAAAAATTGTTTTTTATGCGTTTTTTGGGGACAAGCATATTTTTTAAGCCAACTACCCTCTATGCTGATGAAATCCCGATCTCATAGCAGCACAAATGTTAACAGCATTGTATAGCCGGTTTGGGGGTTTTGGGTGGGGTTTCTTCACACGTGGGTATCGGGAGGGGGTTTGGGGTGTGCACCCCTCAGAAGGCCGAATACCCCCTTAGAATTCAATTTTTTAAATTTGTTTCTGTTTCTTTTCGCAATTTTTGATTCCAATTCATAGTGTTCGATGAGAAACTTCGAAAAATGGTGTTTTTTCGCCATACCCCCATTTTTTAAGACCATTTTTTAATCTTTGAAAAATCCTGCACTCCCCCCAGGCTGCCCAACTATGGGTATCCCTTTCTGGATTCTATTGGTAGAGATACTTCTAAAATGGCGTCTTAAGAGAAAGGTAACATGAAAACGACCGCACTCGTACCTTACAATTTTCGGCCATTGTGGGGCATTTTTCGCAGATGATAGAATTTTTCACTTATTCTGAGTTTAGTTTGTCATTTGCTCATTTGCTTCATAAAACGCTTTCGTTCATATCTTCTGCTTGGTTTTTGCTCTGATGGTTAAACATAAATTTGTGAGTCGTCTCTAAACATGGTCAAGTTCGCCGCTGTTGCACTCTTCCAATTTTTTCCTCGATTAATCATTGTATTTCATAAACGTCTAAATTCTTATTTTTTCTGTAAAGGCAATGTCAGCAGCCCCGCATAGCATTTTGAAGCTTTTCAAACGACTAGGTGCCCTACGACGTACTGAAGATGCTTTGTTATATGGACAACTAAGCTTGGCCCCGTCCAATGACGATCTACTGGTTGTGCATGCTACGAGCAGCCATACTACAACCGTACGTTATACAGTGCTCGCCATGAATGCTTACGTTTCAATATGCTCCATAGGATGATAGAGCTTGTTAAGGGATATATGTTAAACATGTCGGTCATGCGTGGGCGGAAATAAGACCGACGTGTTAAAGATATAAGCCAACAAGCTCTAGAAGCTTATTAAAGCGTAAACACTTGTAGTGAATAGTGTACATAGGTTCACACATGCACAGTGGGAGGGGGTATCCCCTACCAGGACTCTTAACAAGTGTACACCCCAGTCCATATTGGACCAGAACCTATTGCTTAAATGAACCAATAAAGAAGCGTCGAATGACGTGTAACAGCAGAATTTCGGGTATTTTTATTTATTTTTCGAGCAGTAGACTGTCCAATCCGTCCATGCAGGCAATTTCCTTCCATTATGTTGTATATATTTGATGTTAGGTGTGATTATCACCCTTATTGTTATCATTTCCATGCAAATTCAACCATAACAGAATTGAACAGTAAAGACTATTTCCCAAATATAAGTCACGAGGCGGTTTCAAGGGGTGGTGATTTACCTCCTATTAACCCGACGCAGTTGGACAGATACGTGTGTCTTTTTATGATTTTTGGATACCTGACTCCCTACCTGTCGGCCCGACAATTTTTTGACTGTCTTGGAGTCATACATGGACTTGAGGGCTAGTTAGGGGATTTTAGCTTCGCCCTTCCTTGCAAAAAAATCTTAACCCTCTCCCTATTTAATTGCGATATTTCACACATTCCTAAAAAATTGATAGAAAAGGTGCTGTATTAAGCGTTTTTATCGATCTGTTCGTTCAAAAGTGACGAATTTTCGGCACATTAAGCCACAATTTTATTTTTTGACATTATTTCGTCAAATTTCCTGAGTATTTGGTCGTAATTTTTTTCATGTTTCTGCGCTCTGAAAGCTCGAAGCGTCGTCGGACACGCCGAACACTATTTGACGCGTATCCACCTTTTTTGCGTCAAAAGCCGGCACTTCACTCGCCCCTCCCCATCCTCCCTTCAGAATTTCCATGATGTGCACGTCTGCCTGGAGCCCACACCTGGGCGTGGGGGTTTGGGGGTATGCACCCCCCCCCCCCCGAGAAACCAAACTACCCCCCCCCAGAATTCAATGTTTGAAAATTTTTTTCGTTTTTTTCGCAATTTTTGGATGCCAATGGATAGTGTTCGATGAGAAACGTCGAAAAATGGTGTTTTTTCGCCATACCACCATTTTTAAGGCCATTTTTTAACCTTCAAAAACTCTTGCACCCCCCTCCCCAGAATTTTCTTGCTGCTGCCCACGTATGCTAGAGCCTACTTTTTCTGCGCCAGGAATACGGCTGGTTGGCGCACCACAGAGTTTGTGCTTTTTATGCAGAATCTTATTAGTAGAGAAGCAGCAATTTTAATGATATCCTTCTTGATCACTATTATATTCTACCTCATGAGTAATAAAGCCACAAGGAAGCTTCAACTCTAGTTATGTACTTTTATGTTACGACGTTATATTAATTAAGCAATATTTACATTGGAAATTGCCAGAATGTTTTAAATTTTCTGTAGCAGGAACAATTCCTTTCATTAGAAAAAAGCGGATAACGTCTTTTTTCTATCTTTTGTAATACATAGATTACAGGGACTATTTGAGGTTGAGGTACTCCCGTGCATACCTGGGCATTGGGGGTTTGGGAACGTATGCATCCCAAAGAAACCAAAATACTGCCTACCTATCAGAAACGAAACTACCCCCTCTCAGAATTCAATTTTGTCCCGCAGAATTGACCATACTCACATCCACACGTGGACGTGGGGGAGGATTGGGGGGTGTGCACCCACTGAACCAAAATACTTCCTAGAATTCAATTTCTAAAAATTTTCGTATTTTTCGCTATTTTTTTATGCTAATGGATAGTGCTCGAAGATAAACGTTGAAAGTGTTTTTCTCATCATGCCACTATTTTAAGGCCATTTTTTACCCCTAAGAAATCTTGCACCCCAAAACTTTGGTGCCCGGTACGCCAGTGTTACATTTCGCGTTTTATTTTTCATGCTACTCGCATCTGCAAGTGCATAGCAGGGTGGGACAGCGGCTAGTACACAATTTACCCCCTAGCGTTTTTAGCCGATCCATATAAGCTGCAGTAACCAAACTTTACAAGGAGATAGCTATAAGCTTATAGTACTAATCGGACAAAATTGATTGACTTACGGTGTAATCTTACTGCTTTGAAAAAATTGAAAAAAGAAAAAAACTTACTTTATTTTACTTGAAACTTACTTTAAACTTACTTTTTTCAAACTTATTCTTTAACGTAGCATGTTGATTGGGTTACAAAAATTGTTTCGTTTGAAACCCACCGAATCATTTACAATTTGTAGATGCCGTCAGTACGTTGTAAACTGTGAGTGTGAAGCAGTAAGTTTACACCGTAAGTTAATCAATTTTGCCAGATTAGTACAATAGGCTTATAGCTATCTCCTTGTAAAGTTTGGTTACTGTAGCTTATACGGATCGGCTGAAAAACGCTGGGGGGTAAATTGTATACTAGATCCTGTAAAAGTTGCTTACAAAATCCATTTAACGCTCCCGGTCTATATGATCAGCAGGAACGTTTTGATTTCTATTGTTTCTTTCACATTTTTTATGCCTAGTATTCTGTTGATGATCTTCCCTCTTTTCTTCTGGAACGCCTACATTCTGGGAGGGACTATGGAACTCAAAATTTTCTAAAGGCATTTGTAATTTTGTAAGGTGGCAAACAAATCATTGCCTTAATCTTCTTGTTACCGCAGGAGGGGCATTGAGGGCACGCGCTTTAGCTAAAATTCTCCGAATTTCTCTCCAATTTTTAAAGTTGCAAATTTTGTGCCCAAAATAGTATTCAGGGAAATAAAGATGTCAAAATTTTCCCAGCGCTTAGCGTCGAATCACTGATTTTCTTCGTTATAAACTTAAAATATCCAATGTTGAGATTGGATCGGCTGTCTTATTTAAGTGCTTCTTTCCGATTTCCTATTGAGCGCTGTTATAGTTCGGTGAATGAAACTGTAAATGCTTGTTCAATTGCATGGTCAGGTCAGAACCATAGGTGGGCGGCACCGAAATTCTGGGGGTGCAAGATTTTTCAAAGGTCAAAAATGGCCTTAAAAATGGTGGTATGGCGAAAAAACATCATTTTTCGATGTTTCTTATCGAGCACTATCCATTGACATCAAAAAATTGTGAAAAAACAACAAAATCACAAACTGAATTATGAGGGGGTATTTTGGTTTGTGGGGGTTGCACACCGCCCCCAAGCTCCACCCCATGCCTAGGTATGGTCAATACTATGTTGTGTGAGTTCGCCAATTTCCGATTGAGTTTGTCTCGTCCGATTTATTTTTTTTGTTTTTAAAAGGACACTTAATTTTATTTTATTTGTGGATGACAAATTTCTCTTTTGCGCATATTCTGTTATTTGGAAACACAAATTTATCATTGATTTTTATATACCTTATTCAATGCGACCACACCTGGGCGTGGGGGTTTAGGGAGTATGCACACCCCCAGAAACCAAAATACCCCCTCCAGAAATCAAAATCCCCCGCCCCCAGAATTCAATTTTTGAAAATTTATCGTTTTTTTCGCAAGTTTTGATGCTAATGGATAGTGCTTGATGAGAAACGTCGAAAAATGGTGTTTTTATCGCCAATACCACCATTTTTAAGGCCATTTTTTTGACCTTCAAAAAATCTTGCACCCCCCCCCAGAATTTTCTTGCTGTCCACGTATGAATGCGACCTGTTGCTGCGCTGTATACACAGCAGAGGTCGAAAAAACGCATTTAGTCTCAGCTCAGGCTACGTTTCAAATCTATTAATGGTTGGTATTTAAAAGGTTCCGTGCCTTCACGTGAGCTGATACATTTATACTGCTTTTAGCTTAGTTTTGGAAGCATGATTAAGCCCATTTTGTGGAAATTCCGATGTACGATTTAACATCAAAATACCCTTTTTCTACGAGTTTTTCTGGAGATCTACCCCAGCCCCGCTGGGGGATGCGCTGAAACTTCATCTAGCCTCGTTTTAGCCTGCATATGCATTATTTGCAGCTTTTGACTGTATTTGAAGTGGTGTTACCAGAAAAATTAACGCATTTTCAAGATTAGCACAAAAACGCAAAGATGGGGAAATACTGTTTTTATCAGTTATTAGTACAAGTTCGGCGGTCTGTTATTTTTCAATGCCCAGATTATGCATTCCTCAACTAAAATGTACTACTTGTATTAATCACTTTCATTTTCATCTCGTGCCTTTGCTTACAGGCTCTACCTATTTTCCTTAGTTATAAGCATAGGTGGGCAGCACTAAAATTCTGGGGGATAAAAGATTATTCAAAGATCTGAAAATGGTCTTAAAAACGATGGTATGGCGAAAAAACACCATTCTTCAACGTTTATCAACAAGCACTATCCATTGGCATCAAAAATTGCGAAAACAAAACAAAAAAATTTCAAAATTGAATTCGGGGGAGTATTTTGGTTTCTGGGGGATACTTTGATTTCTGGGGGTGCATACTCCCCAAACCCTCCCCAACGCCCAAGTATGGCAACGACCTACCTTTTGCTTAGAATAATTGAACGCCCGCATTAGTATGCACTTTATTTAGCCCAATATTCAGGTGGGCTCATGTTTTATTACGCTCATCAGCGTTCTGTAACGCTCTTTAATGTAATCACACATGTTGTTATGCTCTTAGCACAAACAGAGGTTTCATAACGCTCTTTATTGCAAGCGCATGCTTTATTATGCTCAACAGGGCAAGCAAGCACATGTTTTATTATGATGATCAGAGCAAGCCTGCATTTTATAATACTACAGCTTCGCTTATTCGCATCCTATTTTCCCATCTTAATATTATAACATGGTTATAATATTAAAATGGAAAAAATCGTAAAAGGAATGTCAAAAAAATTTGAAAAAATGAGTAAATAAACAAAATATAGTCGAAAAATGTGCATATGGCACGAAGCGCCGAAAATTTGAAATTTTTGAGTCAAAAATGAGCTAAAAACGCCTAAAAAGGCACACCTTTTCCAACTTTTACAAAAAAATCTTGAATTCTGGGGGTCACAGTCACTCCTGGACGTGGGGAGGGCTTGGGGTATGCAACCCCCCAGAAACCAAAATACCCCCTAGAATTCAATTTTTGAAATTTTTTTGTTTCTTTTTTCGCAATTTTTTGATGCCAATGGATAGTGATCGATGAGAAACGTTGAAAACTGGTGTTTTTTCGCCATACTACTATTTTTAAGGCCATTTTTCGACCTTTGAAAAATCTTGAATCCTCGCCCCCATAATTTTGGTGCTGCCCACGTATGCTCGCAGCTACATATTTTGCAGGGGATCAGTTGCCATTCTATGGAAGGGGTCGAATGTCTCCTCCCCAAGCTACCCTCCCCCAAGAACACGTCTCCCCGGGACCCCCATCCCCTAAATTTTTATTCGTTGTATGGGTGTGGTGGTGTGAGCATTAGACCGTAAACACACTTATGCCTAAATTGCTGGTCTGCTTAGTCATTATGATAAGAGGATTGCAATTTTGCAATTCCAAACAGAAAGACTTTGTGAAGTCTACAGCTTGTCTTTATTCTTGAAAATCTGTTCTAGAATCATTTGGCGAAATTGCCCATTTAACCCGTTTTTAGCCGCTTGCTTACTGATACTGACCAAACCATGGGGTTTTCAAGTATTTAGTTAAATTGTTTTATTTTTCAAATTTCAGAGCTATTTGACCGTATTGAATTTTGGAGGCAGCAACGTTTACAATTTATTTGATGAGCCATTCAGTTTGAATATATCACCAGCGGATGACACTACTCTGGTGACAGCCACTACTAATATATATAATAGAAACGGTTACCAGGATCGCAAGCCCATTGATCTGGAAAAATTGGATTTACAGCCAAATGAAGGCGTTGTGATACGCATCAAGCGTGTTAAATGATTTCTTATCATCAGTTTTATTAATTTTTATATTCTTGTTTCATACACAACATCATTGTGGTATTAACATGATAATTTTGAAATTATGTAGGTTTGTATCGCTATCACTGGTTACCTGTCTCCAGTCCATTGCCAGGGCAGACAATCAGTCTCAGAAGGCTATGAAACGTTCTCTCTTCCCTTCTGAAGTTTGAATCCTTGTATTGCTGTATGTGTGACGAGCAAAGACCACATTAGATAAATTTGCTAGTCGGAGAGAGTGTTAAATTGAACAAAACAGATACCTATTTAATTGTGATTACATGACCATGGAATCCGGACAATTGGTAGGAAAACAATTTGTAGGAGGACAACTGGTAGGATGACAATTCGTAGGAAGACAATTTGTTGTATAGGTCAATTGGTAGGAAACCAACTAGTAGGTATCGTATGTACACAATCGAAGGTAGCAATTAGGCAAAGAGAGTGCAGTATGGTAAACAATAGGCAAAAATTGGTTAATTTTGGTCAACATGTTACAGTGGTCAAAATCATTTACGGTTAAATGCCATGTTGTGGTCGCTATTTTTCATGATTTCGTTGACTTGTTGCTAAATGTCCGAATTTAACTCGACTGAGCATGGAAAAAAGCTATTCTTTGACGGATATACCTGACAAAAATCAGTTGTTTGAAACATACATATCTCACAAAGTAACATGCTCTGAAAACAAACGTAACAGCACAGCAATGTTCTTAAGTAGCGAAAGCTTGAACCACTTTGAAATCAATTAGCCGTACATGTAACAGAAAGATGGGGGCATCGCCCCACCTAAGATGGGTCCATCTCCCCACTCTAAACCGTTTGGACTCGTGAAAAAATATGAAAATTTTAGCGATTTTTCGCCATATTTGGGCCAAAATCGCACAATAAAAAGAATATCCCTCAGAAGACCATTGCTCTGGTCGCATTGACCCTCTCCTTCATCTGAGCATGATTTTTATGCTGTTTGTATGATTAAACTTCATATAATTTGATTTCATCTATCGTGGTACTGCATCCTATGAATTGTCCTCCGACCAATTGTCCTATCCTACAAATTGTCATCCTACCAATTGTCCTCCTACCAGTTGTCGTTCTACGAATTTTCCTAGACCCCATGACCACCAATCACCTATATTGGAATAACACATTTCACCTGATTAAGTTTATTACAACAATACATCATTAATAATCCAAATTATCATCCTGCGTCGATCGCACATTGATACTCTTACATTCCTCCCTTTTTAGGTTTTGAGGCAAAGAAAGAAATTTTTCATGAGTATTCTTTCAGGTAGATTTTATGAGTTGAGTGTAGGGAATTGAAATTTTTGGCATCAATTTTCGTTGGACAGTTTTGGGTCACTGCCTTTTTGTAATCACTGTTGGGGAGTAAGTATGTACGCGTCAATGAATTGTCCTAGTTTGTCATTGAAAATGAAAGATCGGAGTAAAAAGTATAGCGAAGTCAAATTTCAAATCGAATTTAAGATTATAAATTTCATTGATTGTTTCATTAGTAAGGAAATAAGATCACTGCAAAAACATGGGAAATTCACATATATTGTCAATTTAAATTCAATTAATTGACAAAGAGAAATAAATTACTGACTAAACCGTCTTTTGTTGAAACATGTTCAGTAGTTTAAAGTAGTTAATAACATAATGTATATAAATATTCCCATTAAATATGTTCATTATCGAAAGCAAGATTTGACTTGGAATTAATTCCAATATTAGTCAAATATTTAATACAGCTAATATATATAAGTTTGAATAAGTTCCTTTTTTGTAGAATTGACTAATATTCAATATTCAATGCTGCCGTCACTCAAAGAGTCAGCTTCATCAATTATATAACGTTTTTCTCCATGAAATAAACATATACGTTTTAAGTGAACCACTTTGTTTCTTCTACGACCTCCTAACTCTTTAATCATTGCATTTACTCCTCGAATTCGTTGAATCAAATAAGGTCCGAGCCATCGTTTTTAAAATTTATTGTTAAAATGAGCATTCTTATATAGAACAAGCTGGCCTACCTCATAGTGTTGCTCACCTGCCACCCTATTCTGTTGATCATATTGATGCTGTTGCTGTGCTTGTGCATGAGGAGAGGCATCAGCAGCCATTCCTTGAGCAATTCGTAGGTTAACACGTATCTCGCAAATCAATCTCATGGGAATTTAGAGTTTGTTTGATCGGTAGTTTGATATTCTGACCGACATAGACCAAACAAAATGGTGAATAATCAGTACTTTCATGCCTAGAAATATTATAAGCAAAAGTTACTGCCGAAAGACGGCTATCCAATCCTTTTCTTCCTGTAATGTAGTAGATAACATAGTACTAAGAGTACGATTAAATTGCTCAACTAAACCATTAGTTTGAGGGCAATAAGCTGAAGAAGTGATATGTCTGACCTTAAAAAGCTGGCATACTTCCTGAAAAGTCGCAGCCGTAAATCCGGATCCTCTGTCAGATTGAGCGACTCTCGGAGCTCGAAACGTAAAATGATTTCCTCCATAAACTGTTCAGCAATCGTGACTGCTCGTAAATCGGCTATGGCCACGGTTTCAGCCCATTTTGTAAGCCGATCTATAAAAAACTAAAATGTGTCTGTTTCCCTCGGATCCCTGGGAGAGGTCCCATAGTGTCCATGACCTAAGATTCCATAGCTGCTGCAAAAGGAATTGGCTTCATAGGTTGTAACGATAAACAATGGGTCATAGGCCTATGTTGTTGGCATCGTAAGCATTCTTGACAATGCTGGTGTCGCACCTTAAAGTGTCCGTGCCTTAAGTGTCCGGCCGGACACTATAAGGCACCTTAAAGTGTCCGGCTCTGCCTTAAAAGTGTCCGGCTTACGCTGAGTATACGTACGCATATACGCCCACGCATATCACTCGCTTTACAATTAGGTAAGTAGGCATGTACATATACGTACATTGTTTAATGTATTGAGGTACATAAATACAAGCAAGCCGAAACATTACGAAGTATTCAGTGCATCGTCAGTGGCGTCGTTTAGCGAACTTGGAGAAAAATCGATTATAAAATAGCTTTGGTGAGGAACAATAGACGATATTCACAAATTTCAGTCATAAATGTTGTGAATTTCATCGATAGTTTATTAGTCAATTTATTTCATACATGTAACAAGGGGTGGAGATCATACATGGGTAGCACCAGAATTTTGGGGTGCAAGATTTTTCAAAGATCAAAAAAATGGCCTTAAAATGATGGTATAGCGAGAAAAAAACATCATTTTTCAACATTCCTCGTCGAGCACTATCCATTGGCATCGAAAAAAACTGCGAAAAAAAACAGAAATTTTAAAAATTGAATTCTGGGCAGGGGGTATTTTGGTTTCTCGAGGGGGGGGTGCATATCCCGAAACCCCCCATGCCCAGGTGTGATGGAGATTCACATAATCAAAGTCGTAAATATAAAAATATAAATATAAATAAACATATTTTAAGCAAAATTTTCGATTTCTAGCAACTTTAGGTGCATTCTTTGGATTTTTGAATAAAAATTCGAGTTCGCGCACTCCCTAATGGTCAGCAAACCCCCACCCAACATTTTGGGCCTGTTAAACGCCTGCTACTTTACATGGGAAGTGGGTAAAATTCTGGCAGTCAGATGGAGCATAACTGCAAAAAACGCTAAATTATCCAATTCTATGGATCTATTAATTTGAGAGAGGCTTTGGATTTTGGGGGTTCAAACCCTATCCTTTTACGTCTACTTATTATTCCCACTATATCCCAATGTTTTAAATGCATTTTTATCGCTTTTAAGAACGTTATTGTGGCACGGACACTTTAAGGTAAACCCGGACACCTTAAGGTAATCGTAGCGGTCCGGCTGGACACTGTAAGCGTGACACGGCAGACATCCGAAAGCAAATCTGCCAAAAGAACTTTTCTTTGGCCTTTTGAAAAGTTCTGAAAAGTTCATGAAGGCCAGATGTCCAGAGATAGCATGATTATGTAAGGCACGCAAAATAAGAGGAATCGTTCTTCTAGGTATAGCTAAAATTGGATCAACATTAGCATTTTGTTGATATTTAAAATTTCATGGTTCAAAACGAAATTTTCAGAAGCTTTCTATTACTCAGGCGAAATTCTTGAAGGCATTTTACGATTTTGCAGAAAGTCTGAGAATTGTTCCAAGGAATATGCTGCATAATCTTGAAATTTTCAGGTAATTCAATGGTGCAAATGGCAGAAATGGAACTTTCTGCTAATCTTTCTTGAGGTAAACGAGAAAAAGCATCGGCATTTCCATTATCTTTGCCTTTACGATAGTTTATGTCATAATCGTAATCTTGAAAAGATAAAACCCATGGAACTGATCGGGATTGGGAAGTATCATGAATTTTTAGTAGTTTTATACAGTCCTACCCACAAGTAACGTTACATCGTCGCTGGCCATACATGCGTTTTTGACATGCGCATGCCATGCGCTTGGCATGAGAGTGACCAGTACTTTATTCCGACCCCGCATGTGATCCACATGGCAATCGAGTGCCATGCGCATGCCATGTGCATGCCATGCGCATGCCATGCACTTGTGGGGATTAATGTCAAAATTGTACAGTAGGAATCCATTATGCATCGGCGATTAACCAATCCATCATTTTTGACAACTCAATAATATAAGCTGTATGTAACTATGCGGTAAAGTATCGATACCTCAGAGAAACTGGGGCGAGCCGACCCAATTTTTTTATTTTATCGACCCGTGAGCATACTGTAATTCCTATTGATCACTTCACTAACCTATAGGTACGTTACGAAGATATGCATCATTGCACGCACTGTTGCCAAAAAAACTGCTGCAATTTCTGTAAACAATGTATATAGATATTGATTTTTCACAAAATATATCGATGTGTAAAATATTAAAAAGGCAATTAAAGCCCATAGCCGAGTAAAAACTGAAATGTATATAAATGCAGATATTGATTTTTCACAAAATATATCGACGTGTAAAATATTAAAAAGGCAACTAAAGCCCATAGCCGGGGGGCGAAAAAATATTGGCTTCTCGGAACCAAATTTTTTTTAATTTTCGCGCTGGATAAGAAAAAAATGTTATAAGCCGGTTTAGCAGTTTAAGATTGTTTTTGAGTAATTTTCAGCATTTTTGTAATGTTCTACTCTTTTTCGTATTCATCTTAGTGGAAAAACAAAAAATTGCATTTTTTAAATTTGACCTATCCAAAACGAAATTCGGGCTGTGAACTATGTCAATATTGTAAAATATGCGGCGATTCGAATTGCATAATCAAAAGCTGATGTTGATATTATGGCGTAATGTGGTGTACGTACATACCATCACACTTGGAGGGAATAGAAAGGTCAGTGCGAAGTGCCATGTAATATGCAGGGTGGCCCAAAAAAACGGGAGGTGCACACGCATTTGTGTGTATCTTTTAACGGCTCAATATCTTTTTATGACTTGCTGTATTAGGTAGCAAAAATACTACGTTGTGGTAAATTTTTATGCATTCATATAGCATGGATTTTTAGCAATTAAAATTTGAATAAAATCGCATTTTTTCCGTCTTTTTCAACAATTAAAATACGGAAATATTTATGAAGTTTTGGAACCAAATTTATATAGTTGCTTTTAAATAAGTATGTAGAACAGCATTGAAGACATAGCTCGCAGGAAAATTCTGCAGAAAGGTTGATTCAAATCAGCTCAACAACGACTTTTGTAAAAAGATTGATTAAAACACCCAGAATGCATCAAAACAGAAACTCCAATATTAAAATAAATTTATCATAATTTGATTATTTTCATTGTGCAGGTGGAAATTTTTTATCAATAATGTTTGTTTTGCAAAACAACTTGCTTCTTGTTTTAGAATAAGCGGTTAATGCTTGAAATTTGAAATTATTCAAAAATACAAAGCTAGCTGCATGCGAACTGTTGGCGCTATAGTACTTACACTGACAAAATTACACTTATGCAGAGCCCGGTATTTTTCCTACCAAAAAAAATAAAATGAGGCGAAAAAATCTTAAACAGAAAAAAGTTAGACTAAGCCCCACTCTAGTGTGAAGAGTCTCGCATTCTTATGAAGAAAAAATGCAAAAATAAGAGGCTTTGTGCAAATCAGGTTTTTTTCAAAAACTATGATAGATTCATAAAATAAAGATTGATGACGATGTAGTCAGATATTTTCTCCACCGAATACAAATTGCATAAAAAATTTTCAACCGTTGAAATGATACGTGCGACAGTGAATGTACCGTTTTTTGGGCCACCCTGTATATTGAAATTATAGGTTACATTTTTTCGGTAATATATAAGTTAGGCTGAGTGCTTTACGCTGATGATGGTCCCCTATACGCATTTGTATATAGTAATATCGGAGTTTTGTCGCAAAACCGCAAAAAAGGTTCATGAATCGAGAATGTGAAAGGCGATAAGTATAGGTCATGTACAGATAAAGAATTAAGCAAAATAATAAGCGACGTGTTGACAACACACCTGGGCGTGGGGGTTTGGGGGGGGGTATGCACCCCCCCAGAAACCAAAATAAACCCCCAGGAATCAAAATACCCCCCAGAATTCAATTTTTGAAATTTTTTTTGTGTTTTTTTCGCAATTTTTTGATGCCAATGGATAGTGCTTGATGAGAAACGTCGAAAAATGGTGTTTTTTATCGCCATACCACAATTTTTAAGGCCATTTTTCGACCTTCAAAAAAATCCTGCACCCCTCCCCCAGAATTTTCTTGCTGCCCACGTATGGTTGACAACCAATGAAACAAGAGGCGATAATAAGAAAATTTATACAGCCTGCCTGTGAGAAAAAATACATCGGCCATCAATCCTGGACAAAATTAAACCGCAATTGATATGAAAGAGACCGTAATAATCAAACAAAAATGACTTTTTTGTGTTTATTGTAATAAAAGCTTTTTTCAACGTTTTTAAATTTATAATGAATATTACGTGTTTGTCTTTTCAGAAATCGGTGATAATTCGCTAATAATTCTGGAGGATCATTCATGAGTTTAAGGCGTTTTATAATGCAAAAATGTACCACCTCAAAAGTTATGTGCTTTTCACAAAAATTGCAGCAACAAAAATAAGCAAAATAATAAGCGATGTGTTTGGACAACCAATGAAACAAGAGGCGATAATGAGAAAATATACAGCCTGCGAAAAAAGATATTGGCCATCAATCCTAGACAAAACTAAATCGCAATTTATATGAAAGAAACCGTACTAATCAAACAAAAACGACTTTTTTGTGTTTATTGTAAATAGAACTTTTTTTCAACGTTTTAAAATTTATAATGAATTTTGCATTTTTTTCAGAAATCAGTGATAATTCGCTAACAATTCTGGAGGATCATTCATAAGTTTTATTTAAGGCGTTTTAGAATGCAAAAATGTACCATCTAAAAAGTTATGTGCTTTTTACAAAAATTGCAAGAAGAAAAAATATTTGAAAGTGGTGCTGTTAGCTGCTTTAATCACTGGACGTGTCATTCTTCTTGCTGGTCAGCCTTAATTTGGAGTCAATAACATTGCGAACCTTGACCCACTGAATTGTGGCGTTTTTTGGTAGCCGGTTCAATGGGATATTTCATGAAACAAACTTTGATAACCCAGTTGACCCGTGAGATGTCAAGACGCCTATATTTTCCAACACCCGAAATCGTAGCTCCGAGGCGCTCCTCGGAAGGGAAAATTTGAAATAGAAGCAACTGAGCGAAGTTGGCCCGGCTAACTGCCACATCATGCAGTTCCTGTATTTTCGCCATGTTCATGTAAGCTTCTAGGTGGATATCGCTAACCGATTGGAGGAGGGCATCTCGATTAGGTCGATTTTCAACTCTGCTGGTTCACAGAGCGAGTAATTTTCGCTTGGACCACCGAACTTCCGACGTGGGCGATTTTTAACTGAGGAGTTGTTGGGTGGTCCCAGCGTAGACGATTTTCGATCCTCGACTCTGGGCCTGGCGCTGAATCTTGGCAGCAGGCACGTAGCTGTGGGGGAGGTTGGGGAGGGGATGTCCCCTCAAAAATTTGAAAAACTAGAAAAAAATCAAATTTTTAATTCTATTTTTGACTTTTTTGGCATTTTGATCCCCCCAAATAAGTGCCCCCCTCGCCAGCTACGTGCCTGGTTGGGAGTTTCTGGCCGAATCATTGGGCTCCAAAAACGCCTGATTTTCAGCTTCTTTGGGCGAATCGTCTCTGAACAATCCGCCATCAGCTGCATCATCCAAGCTCTAATCGTTTAAAATCCATCTATTAGTTTTGAAACCGAGCATGGGCATTCACAGGAAAACTCAGACGTCACACTCAGAACCAGTCATGGGCGCGCTTAGGGGAAGGGGATCTGGGAAGCCTTGAACTTTTTTTCAAAAAAAATTCCCCCCAGAATGTTGTCTGACCCTTTTTCCCAACAATTGCCAAAAAAGTGTTAGTTTAAATAAAATCAAAATTAAGTATGTATAAAAGTAGCTTAAGTTGCTAAAAGTATTAAAGTTTATGCATTTTCACCTAAATCATCATCAGAATTCACTTTTGGGACCTTTTTGATGAAAAAAAAACGAAAAATTTTGAACTTTTTTTCAAAAAAATTTTGCTAGAAGGTCGTTTCGGTAAATGCGCGACATTAAGAGACGCCTAAAAACTGTTTTAAGCATGTATAAGCAATTTTTCGACTGATTAAGTTAAAAATTCGACTTCTTAACCACCCTCCAAGATTTCCCATGCTGCGCATATGTTAACATTAATGTGCATGCACATAAGCACGGTGAGTGGAGCCGTCCTATCACAAATCATTTTTTGCGTACATTTTTTGTCGAGTTATGAACATGGGAGAAAAAGTGATAGGATTAGACGCAACTTCAAACATGTTGAACTTTTTGCAAAAGATTTTTGTTTAACAAATATTAATTACAGAATGTGAATCATGAAAAGTTTTCAAAACGATGTTTTTTAGTATAAAGGCACTTGTCATCTGCGTTTCGCATTTTTATTCTTTGACTTTCAGATTTTTGGTCATATAATGTAGGGTCGGCAATACCCCGAACTAGTGTTATTTTGGTAGCCCGAAAATAATTAAAATATGATATTGGTATAGTTGACTTATTTTTAATATGATATAAATATGATATTCTGCTATTTTTCAGTTAATATATGATATATTTTTGATATTTGGTATATATTTAATATACTTTTGGTAGGTAAGTACATATGTATACCTATTGTGTAATTTCTGCAGCCATGTGAAAGTAGGTATCTGTGTAAGCAAAATGCAGGTAATTAAGACTCGTTTATTGTATTTCAAAGTCAAACAACTAATGCAAGTAATCAATATTTAAGGAAAGCACAAGCATTACATTTCTAGACGCTGTTTGAAAAATTTACATTTATTCATAAAACTTTCAAAATTTACGAGATTTAGTTACAAAATTGCATAAATTCCTTTCATATTTCTTCAAATAACAACATTTTGGAATAACGATCAGACATGCGCGTGGGGATGTGGGGTCAAGACCACCCATAATAGAAAGATGGAAAATTTTGTAGGGAAAATGAGGCAAGAAGGCCAAAACCGGATGCGAATTAAAAATTTTCTTCAAAAGTGTTTCAAATTGACCAGAAACCGGTAATATCGTGGTTTTAACGCTATTTAAGCGCTTATGCAAGTTTTTGAGGTCATTTTGGTCCAACAAGCTGAATTCTTGACCCCCTACCCCAAATCGCCCATGCTGTGCACCACACGTGAACGTAGGGGGTTTAGGGGGTACGCACCTCCCGAGAAACCAAAATACCCCCCTCCAGAAATCAAAATACCCCCCCAGAATTCAATTTTTGAAATTTTTTTTTCGCAATTTTTTGATCCCAATGGATAGTGCTCAATGAGAAACGTTGAAGAATGGTATTTTTTCGCTGTACCACTATTTTTAAGGTCATTTTTTATCTTTGAAAAATTTTGCACTCCCCCAGAAGGTTCTTGCTGCCCACGTATGCTGTGCACCTATGATCACTATTAGCGAATCACAACGGTAAACAATACAGGTGGCAAACAAGGATCGAGAAAACAAGTAAAATTTGATGGGTCAATATCATGTGTTGTGTTACATACTTACCAACCTATCTGAGATTTTGAAATCTCCCAGATCTAGGCCACCCTTAATGAGCTGAGCTTGCCGAAAGTTATGCTTTCATCAATATCGACAGGATGTCACTCAATCATACTACACTGCGCTAATTGTATATATGTACACACGATTAACGCAGCTGTACACAAACCTTAACGGACTCTACAGTATACAAATGTACGAGACGAGGTGGCTCGGTTTGGTATATATACATACATAATTAAGTAGGTACCTATACTGCATGCATACTTAAGTATGTATTATGAAGATATGACCTGGAAAATACCTACTGCATCATGCTTCGAATTTGACAGGTAAGGTATAGAGCGAAAGAAGGAAAAAAGTGCTACACTTTGTCCCAAAATTATATCAAAAATATTTTCACATTTTCCGGAGTTTTGATATGATAAGAATATGATATACCAAAATTCTCAGAATTAAAATATGATATTGGTAGTCCAACAAGTGCCTACCAAAATCATACCCAAATTTATTTTTGGTATATCAAAATAACACTACCCCGAACCCCTTCCCCCATGTTTTCCTTAGAAGTAGCCCACCATAGGGAGGGGTTTGGCTTGACACTCCCACCCATTAAAAAAAATACTGCACATTCAGAAAAAGGGCTGAAAAGTATGGAATTTTGAGAAAATTTTATATGCCTTTTTTTGCAACTGAGCACTGCTCGCACTGATCCTTTCGCGGCTTGTGAAAAGCTAAATTAAACTCGGTGCCAAAAATTGTTTTGTATTTTGAAAAACTGACTTTTCCCACACTTGTCCCAGCTACTGATTCTTGATATAAGTCATACATTTTTTGCACGGACAGCTTGCTGTCTATATACTTTCTTTGGCTTGATTTTCTGTAATAGTGAGAAGCAACATGTGGAAAAGACTTGATATGATTGCAGATTGACTCGAATATTTCTGGGGCTAGTTTGTTGGCCGGTGGATGCCTTCCACGCTCATCATAGCCGGTGGATGCCTTCCACGCTCATCAAAATACTGCACATTCAGGAAAAGGGCTTACAAGTATGGAATTTTGAGAAAATTTTATATGTCTTTCCAATATAAAAATTCCAAAAATTAAATCAGTTTAAAAATAGCGCTATCGTGTAAGTATCAGCCGACTTGCAAAATCTCGAGAAACAGCTTTTTCGTTTTGTTCAAAGCAAGCAAAAAACCTGACAGTCTAACTTTGAAAAAAAATCCAAAGAAATTTCAATGCAAATCAGAAAGTCTGGCCGCAAGATTCTAGACACTTTTCGAAACATCCCGTCTCGACCATACAAAGTAACTTTCAGGCGGTGCTTGTCTCCAGAATCTGAAAATTTTGTAGCGTGCATGCTGATCAAAATAACGCCTGGAAAACATGTGCCATTTTGCATCATAAATCATTTTGCGCATTAATACATTCATAATTTTGATCTCTGCTTTATAAAAAAAGCCCGAAACACCTTTCTCATCCTCTCGTCGAAACTCAAAACATTAAAACGTACCCCGTTAAACATAGAACTTGCGGACGACACCACACGACGATCTCCAGATTGGTTGGTGTAGCGTCGAATTCTAGATATTTCGTCTGCACAACGGGTCAGCATTGGTACAACTTTTTCGTTTATCGTCTCGTGCATTTTTGCCAAAGTTTCTTAAATTATGTGTACTTTCACAAATAGCCACAAAATGAAGGATTTACGTGGAACACATGGAAATAGCAGGCACACAAAAAACGTGAAGAGCAAAAACGAAAGATTAAAAAGTATTTTACTGCCTTACTTTTAAAGCATGAAAAGCTGAAAATGATATTTTCATGTTATTTTCTATTCTGTCTAAAACGTGCAATTTCCAATATAATTTTCGATTCTGGTCTTTTTCTTGCATACTCGAAGAAATTCGTTTCTTTATATATGCTTCCAACCTCAATGCGAAAAATCCATTCTTAAAAATATTTTTTATGATAAAGCATATCTTTTTTGGCCTCAATAAAAATAAAAAACGAATTTGTCATGCAGCTTTGTTCATTTAGCCCAGAGCGTTAATACGCGTTTCAAGAATTCAACTTTGCGAATTTGAATCGAATGAGCCAAGCCAAATACTACATCGCTGCTGATTTTTTCGGCAGTTCGGATCACCCATAAATAAATATGAATTTGGGGGCTCCAGCCCCCAGAATATTTTCAGTTCGCACGTAATCGCAATAATTTACAAGGAAAAAATTTTTTTGGAGGAAATGATGCGGCACGATTTAAAATATATGAAAAAGATGTTATTCACCCATTCACGGTTTTTTATACCAACAATTTAAAATTCGAGTTTTCTTCCCCCATCACCTTGGTGCTGCCCGTGTTACGGTTCTGATCACACATGGGCGTGAGGGGGGTGGGGATTTGGGGATTTGGGAGGAAGGTAGATTCCCCAGATATTTTTTTAGGTGGTGAGGTGAGGAATGTGATTTTTTGAGAATAAATTCTCATTTTTTGAGAATAAATTCTCATTTTTTGAGAATAAATTCTGATTTTTTTGACAATATATTCTCATTTTTTTGAGAATAAATTCTCAAAAAAATCGGCACTTTGCGCTGATTTCCGTACTTTGAATAACTATTTTGACTTCTGAGACATTAAAATTTGAAAAAATTTCGGCGCTTCATGCTTATTAAACATTTTAGAATTTTCAAGAATTTTGCATAGATTTGTCAATTTTGGCATTCACATGATTTGGTACATGAACTTCCAAAACTTTTGGCTGTCCGTGTACCAAATGCTCAAAAAATGTTTTCTGTCCGAATTACTGGTTTTTATAATATGGTCCAGTTTAAAAATCAAATAAATTTCATGCAATCTAGTAACATTTACACCTTCCCCATACACTAAAAAGTCCAAAATTTTTTGCGCTCAGTGCGACTGGGTCATTTTTATAAACGTTCCAGATGATCATGCTGGCGTCATTTTTATACGTTTTCCAGAACAAAATTCTCAAAAATTTTTGAGCTCTGTGCGAATTGATCCTTTTTATACACTTTCTAGCTTGCCTTATATCACGAATTTGGAACCATTTGGTCATTTTCCTAATATGTTTTCCAGCACAAAAAAGACGAAAAAATTTCCGTGCGCCGCGCCAATTTATCAATCAATATAAAACGCTATTTTGAACAAAAAAGCTGAAAATTTTTTGAAAAACAAAAAATTTTTAAGAAAAATAATTTTTTGGTTGGAAAAGATGCGGCATGCTCGGAAATGCTGGAAATGCACAAAAACGACTATTTCGTGCCCCTAGATCGTTTTTACGCGTTTTTATCGACTTTTAAATTTTTTTTTGAATCTTGGGTTTTCACCCCCCCCAGAATTGTTTTGCTGCCCACGTGTGGTTCTGATGGATTGAGTAGTCTTTTTTAGGCTTTCCCATAATCAGGATACTTCAGAAAAAATTTCTTGGTTTAAAAACAGAGTAGTGGGTTTTCCTTTACCACTGAAAAACTTTATTGATTTCGTTTAGTGTTGAAGAAAAAGTAGGTTCAAGTGGGAGGAAAACACAAGTTTTCGGCTGATGACACATAATTTTTGCATACTGTTAGAAGTCCCGCAGTCGTTTGTGCAATCGGTTTTATCCCTAGCAATCTCTGGACTTTTGTGCTGCAGAAAAGTTTTCCCTGAGGCACGCACTAAATTATTTGCGGTGCCAATTGCTTCTACAAGCACGGAAGTAAGGCTTCCCTCCAAAGAATCCTGACTCGAGTCCTCAAGCGACGGATCGGGCTGGCCCGGATTACAAAAAGTTCAACCGGACGCCGGACCTTACTCTTCGTTTGGCTTCTTGCGGTTTGAAGCATCCGCGAGTGTTTTAGTTTTACCATGAAATGTATTCTCATCCACGTCAAAACAATTGTCGTCCGATGCGTATTCGTCAAGACCAATTTTTCGCGCATTTACCAAATTGGATTTGCTATTACTTAGTCCATAAATTACGCCGCGGATTTTTCCCTTGTCGGGCCAATTTGAGTAAACTTCGCTTTTCGCAGTAATTGATCCAGATTCAATTTTTTTGTTTGGACCACTTCGTAACTGTTGTTAAAATCAATAAGCGCATAAGCTTTAATTTTTTTGCCACTTTGCACGTCTCTCGGAGGCCATGATTATATTTTAGCTCAAATTGAAATCTTCGGGCAGACGAGAAGAAGTACTGTAGATCATTTTATGAAACAACCGCAAAATAATGTTTATGTTTTTTCATTCCCCTTCAGCCCACAGCCACCCACGTGCGACTTCGCTCACATTAATTGCCTGTCTAGGTGCTACCTTTATTTGATTTGTTAATTGCCTTTTTTGGTATTATGTATGTCTTCGCTAACCACAAGAAACTTTCTGGCAACCCACTTTTTCCTACTGGAAGTGGGATCGGTGGTTGCTGTGCATTTTAACGTTTATTTTAGGCATTTACTTTCATTGCAGGTCCTTCTGCCCAGGGGCTGTTGGAGGGTTCGATTATATACTCTAGGGGTTCTATTAATATGTTGCCTCTAGAAACGTCAGGTTATATACATTTTTTTTCTTCTAGTTTAAAATATTTTATAATTCTCTTCATAATTTAATGGTATGTTTAAACTTTAAGTTTTTCTCTTGGTTTACAACTCTCGCTTAACAAGCTCATTTTTCAAAACTATTACCTAGTGCACAGTCGCTTCTACAGTTATGCTCTGAAGATGGCCAAAGATTTGGTCGAAACGTCAGCTCAATGTGGTAGAGTCGATAAACAATGGAGGAACAATGGGAGCGAATCACACCCTACTCCAGTAGCCTTGGTTGGTCAGATTGCTTCCCCCTCTGCTACTGAAGTCAATTTTCCGAATATTTTTGGTCAAGTGAGGCATAATGGGAGAAAATCGCCTGTCAATCAAACAACTTCAGCTAGTCGGATAACTTCTATTACTGCTACAACATCTAGGATGGGAGGAGGTAAGGGCGGATTGGAGGGCCTGGTGAGTTTTAGACTTAAAAAGTTTTTCTTTATTCTTTCTTTTCTTTTCAAGATTCGTTTAAAGCTAAATATATTCACATATTTGAAGAATAAGTATGATCATGGAGTTGTGTTGCTATTGAGAAAAGTTGAGAAGCTTCAACTTCGCTATGATAAGCTTCAGTTGGATGTTGCATTTCTTAAGGAATGCATTGATAATGATTTACTTCCTAAATTTCTGGCTTTCAAGGTTTCTAATAGAATGCTTAAGCGTTCTAAGTGTTACATAACATGCCAGAGGCTTTTGCTAAATGAGGAATTGAAAGGTAAAATCAAAGAGGTAGAAAGAGTCCTAAGAGATTTGAAGGCACAGATAACCTTGTTTGATTCAAGATTATCCTGGCTGGATTCTCAGGTATCATTAACATACATTAGACGCAATGTGTCTAAATCTCCCAACCATGTTAGACAGTTGCATAGCAAGAAGGTAAAAAACTTGCTTATGCATAAAAGTGTTAATAGTATCGATCCTGACAAGGTTGTGGTTAATTTAAGTAACCGAGTTTTGACAGCTCATGAGAAGCTTGTCTTGTCTTATGGTATGAAGTACTCTATTACACCTAGGAAGATCGAATATGGTGATTATTTGCTGCCTTTTGAGAAACTGATGGGTTTCCTCAATAAACAAACTGCCTTTAAGTGTGATAATGTAAAAATGCAAATGATCAAGAATCAATTGCGTGACATTGCTCTTAGCTCATACTTTAATTATGATAAGAAGCATTGTGATAATCTATCAAAGCGTGACTATAAAATCCTCAGTAATCTGTCAAAAGACAAGAATATCATTGTCCTAAAAGCAGATAAGGGTAACCAAGTTGTAATTTTGAACAAAGATGACTACATCAGGAAGTTGAATGATGTCTTGAATGATATCTCAAAGTTCAAAGTCATTGACTGTAATCCTTGTCAGTTTATACGCTCAGTTCAGAAACACATATCAGCCATACGTGGGCAGCAAGAAAATTCTGGAGGGGGGTGTGCAAGATTTTTTGAAGGTCGAAAAATGGCCTTAAAAATGGTGGTATGGCGATAAAAACACCATTTTTCGATGTTTCTCATCAAGCACTATCCATTGGCATCAAAAAATTGCAAAAAAAAACGAAAAAAAATTTCAAAAATTAAATTCTGGGGGGGGTATTTTGATTTCTGGGGGGGGGTATTTTGGTTTCTGGGGGGTGCGTACCCCCCAACCCCCACGCCCAGGTGTGATATCAGCCCGTATACTGAAGGTTCATAAGCAAAATGGACTATCTGCTGATGTGTATAAAAGTATAAATCCTGTAGGATGCAGTTATGGCAGACTATATGGCTTACCTAAGACCCATAAGAGAGATGTACCTCTAAGACCGATCTTGTCAGCCATCAACACTCCAACTTATAAGTTGGCTAAGTATTTTGTGCCGATCCTGCAAGACATAAGTACAAATGAATACACTTTATGTGACACTGGTAGTTTCCTGACAAGACTTAAGGCTTTTACATTCAAAAGCCATCATTTTATGGCTAGTCTTGATGTTCAAAGCTTGTTCACTAATATTCCACTCAATGAGACTATTGATATATGTATTAGGAAACTATTTGATGATCAAAATGTCATGTTAGTAAATAACATGAATTGTCATCAATTCAAACTGCTTCTAGAACTTGCAGTTAAAGAGTGTTACTTTACGTGTAATGGTAAAATCTATCAACAGATAGATGGTGCTGCTATGGGTAATCCGCTTGGCCCAGTTCTTGCCAACATTTTCTTGAACTATCATGAAACAAAGTGGCTCAGAGACTGCAATATAAAGATCAGACCCAAGTTTTATGTACGTTATGTTGATGACACATGTGTAGTGTTTTCTGACAGAAATCAGCCTACTAAGTTCTGTGATTACATGAATCAGCAACATCCTAATATGAAGTTTACATTTGAAACTGAATGTGACAAGAAATTAAATTTCCTTGATGTTCTTGTTGAAAGGAAGTCCGATGATATTGTGACATCATCATATCAGAAACCTCTATTTTCTGGCCTTTATACCAAATTGTCTAGCTTCATTCCTTTTGCCTATAAAGTTGGTTTAATAAGGACACTTGTGAGTCGCATTTACATGATTTGTAACTCATTTCAGACTTTTGTCTCTGATATTGACAAGCTGAAGCAGACTCTATTGCAAAATGAGTATCCCCTTGGTTTGATTGATAAGGTCATATCAGACTTTATGACAAAGGTGTATAATAAGAGTGATGAAATAAAAGTCGGCTATTCTCTTGTTTTGCCTTATACTGGTGTGCATGGCTACAATGTACGCAGCAGAATTCTAAAGCTTATATCTGCATTTTACCCTCAGATTAGAGTAAGGTTTGTTTACAAACCTGTCATGTGTATAAGCCGGTTTTTCAAGAACAAGGATGCTGTACCTGCTAAGCTACTCTCAAATTTAGTATATAAGTATACGTGTTCTAGCTGTATGGCTAGTTACATTGGCGAAACTCGCCGACATTTTGGGAGTAGAATTGCTGAACATACTGGCATCTCATTTGCTACAGGAAAGCCAATTCAGGGTGATAGCTTATCTGCTATTCACAAACATGTCTCAAATAGCAATCATTCAATTACATCAGATTGCTTCAAGGTTATTAGTCGAGCATCCAACTTTTTGATCTTTTAATCAAGGATTTGTTATACATAGCACGTGATCGTCCTATTCTCAACAATAATGTTTCATCATATCCTCTAAATTTGTTTTAATTTACTGAAATCCCACCTTTTTCATTTTCTTCTAGTTTGAAATATTTTATAATTCTCTTCATAATTTAATGGTATGTTTAAACTTTAAGTTTTTCTCTTGCTTTACAACTCTCGCTTAACAAGCTCATTTTTCAAAACTATTACCTAGTGTACAGTTGCTTCTACATTTTCTCATATTGTTTTGCCCATACCAGAAAGTATTATTACAGTATGCTTACTATTGAAGTGGTTCAGCCACGCCATTTTGATTTATTGATGCTCGAGTGCTCTTTTAGGTGGTCTCTGTGATCGATTTTTTCCCCAATAAACTCATATATTATGTTAAGCAACAGAATCGTGCCTTCAAAAAATACAGTCATGATGTGCTGTCCAACATTGATTGCCTGGCTCACATTTTTTTCATTTGTCTGGTTTAAGTCATTATAACTTTTTATTGTTTTTTGTCGACTAATGTATTGAAATGCTATATTTTGTTGCTAATGAGTGTGCCCAATATTCTGGAGGAGGGTCAATAATGTTTGGTCAAAAATTCGTTTTTGCGTAACTTTTGGCATTCCTGGATCATCAGAGCTTTTTTAAGCACAAAATTTAGTCAAAAAAGTTGCACATGCAAGCGGCTGGAAGCATTATTTTTACACGCCTGTCATTGTTCACCGAAACGACATTTTAAACAAATGTTAGACAAACTTGAACATTTTTTAATTTCTTTCATGAAATGAAATTCTGACGTTTTTTGTGATGACCACGTGCGATGGGGGTCTTGGGGTTGTCACCATACATGCACAGCATGGAAATTTCGGGGGGTCAGGGTCAAAGTTTTTTCAAAGGTCAAAAAATGCTAAAATTGCCCATGGACACTAAAAACGTCATTTTTAGACGTTTTTACCAGTGTTTTTTTGCACGGGCCTCTTTTCACTGTGTTAAAACCTCCCAAAATCCTTTAGCACGACTGGAAATTTTTTGGTACCATACATATATGTACGTATAAAAATTTTCTGCGCTTTGATTGAAAGTGTCAATTATTAATATCGGTTTTTGTCTTTTGCACTCCATGTTTATGCCAGGAAAATCTCCGTACTATGGCTTCTTATACTTTTTCAGCCAGGGGTCGCGATATTTTATTGCATTTTAAACTGTTTACGGGCGAATTCAACGAAAAAATCCATATGAATGCAAGTACTGCATGGAGCGCAGAAATTTTTTGTCTTTTTTATACTGGAGAACACACAGAAACGACAAAATTCTTCAAAATTTGCGATATAGGCAAGCTAATAAAGTTTATAAAAATGATCAATTCATGCGAAACGCAAAAAAATTTGGAATTTTTGTTTGGGAAACGTGTACAAGCAATTAAATGGTCCCATATTTACGAGCATGCTGAGCTATGCTCAATTCGCACGAAGCGCGAAAGATTTTGTGATTTTCCAGCTGGAGAATGTAAATGACTAAATCGTTCTAAATTTGCAAGATTTTCAAGCTAAAAAGTTTACAAAAACGATGAGTTCGCGTGAAGCGCTAAATTTTTTGGAATTTGTGTAGAGAATGTACGAAATAACTAGATGATTCCAAATTTGCGAGACTGTCAAGCTAGAAAGTTTATAAAAATGATTAACTCGTGCCTAGCGCTAAAATCTTTGTTTTTTATGCTGGAAAACATATAGAAATGACGCCAAATTTGCAGGATTATCTAGGTTTATAAAACTGAACCAATTACCCGAAACACTTTTTTTGTGTTTGTTGAAGGCATAAATGTTACCAGATTGTATGCATTTTATTTAATTTTTAATCTGCACCCATCAATTCGGGCAAAACAACCTTTTTTTGACCATATAGTGCACGGACTTCCAAAAGTTTCGGTTTTTGATATAGTGAATGCCAAAAATGACAAATCTGTGCGAAATTCTTGAGAATTTTATGTTTGAAAAATGTATGAAAATGATCAATCTGCGCGTAAAACTGGGAAAATTTACGTTTGCATAGAGCAAAACATTAAAATGAGAATTTGTTGAGTCTAATGCAAAAGAATGTATAAAAACGTTAATCAGGCGCAAAGCGCCGAAATTTTTGCAAATTTTAATGTCACAGGGGCCAATTGTTAAATTTGTCAAGCCAAAAACCTCGCCCCAATTTTTTTAAAACTGTTAGGCAGGTCATAAGAAATTCTGCAAACATCCACCCAGAATTTGGCAATATTTTTCAAAAGAAACAAATTCACCAACTTTTCGAAAAAATCCGGCGCGATGCGCCAAATTTTTTCGAAAACTTGGCGGTTAAAAGTCACATTGTAATGCAAAAATCAACGCATTTTGTATGGTTTATGTCCGAATTTTTCTTCGCACCATGCAAAAATTCCAAAAATTTTTCTTTGAACGAGGTCAAAAAAGTTTGCACTGTGCAAACAAGCGTATAGGGCAGCACTAAGATTCTAAGAAGAGGGTGAACAGCAAAATTTGACAATTTTTTTAAAATTTGTTTAATAAACGCAAAATATGTGTAGGTATGTCTGTAAATGAGCCCATGGCGCAAACTAACGTCATTATTGTGCATTTTCCGTCAGAAAACATCTTTTCTGGCTGTAAAAAAATTTTTTTGAACTTTTAAAAAGTTCAGCTTTCCATGGAATATATTCTAAGAAGGTTTATCCACGTGAAGCACGACATATTTTTATGGTTTTCGTACGAAAACACAAAACTATACTGTGAAGCACAACAACAAAAAGAAGTGCAAAAATTTTTCATGATTCTATGTCGTAGAATGTGAGAAAACGGTGAAATCGTACGAAATTTGAAAATTTTTGGGAATTTCTATAGAACGTGCCAAATTTTTGTTTTTTTAGTAATAGACAACATTTAAAAATTACCAATCTGTGCAAGAATTCAATGGTTTAATAATAGCTAAAAATTCCAGTTTTAAATTTTTTTTAATTACTTTTTTTAGGAAAATCACCAAATTTTTTTATACATTTGTACAAAAACGGTGGTGGCATCATAACCACACATGGACGTAGAAGGGGGGGGGGTTTGGGGGGTATGCACCCCCCAGAAGTTGAAATACCCCCCCAGAAATCAAAATCCCCCCCAGAATTCAAATTTTGAAATTTTTTTTTGCTTTTTTAGCGATTTTTTTGATGCCATTGGATAGTACTCAATGAGAATCGTCGAAAAATTGTGTTTTTTCATCATACGACCACTTTTAAGACCATTTTTTGACCTTTGAAAATTTTTTCACCTCCCTCCAGAATTTTAGTGCTGCCCACCTATGATCATAACTGCACAGCTTAAAAATTCAGGGGTGGTGGTCAAGGTCAAATTTCTGGACGTCAAAAAAGGCTAAAAATCGACAATGGCCACTAAAAACATCGTTTTTAAACGTTTTTTGTGTCGCACATCCACCAGAACAACTTTTTCAGCAAAAAGTTTTTGAAATAAGTTTAAAATTTTTTCATTTTTTGGGGAAAGTCTCAAAAGTCAATTTTGATGATCATTTAGGTGAAAAAATTATATTTCAATGCTGTACAGATTTCAATAAAGAATGGGAATTTTTCATGCAGTGAGAAATTTGGTTGAAATCATATAGTCATTTTTTACCATTATCTGAAAGCTTGGAAAGTTTTTTACTTGAACAAAATCGAAAAATTTTAATTCGATAAAAATTATTTCAGAAAAGGCGTAATCCTGAGAAACATCTCAAGGCTGTAAACTCGTGCATATCATTTCCTTGCATTTTGGGACATAACAGTTTTTGAGTCTATTCACCTCGCCTGCAGGTCTTTTTCTACTATTGCCGCAATGAATTATTTCTCTAAATTATCCCCAGTAGAATTATTTGTGGCAACGTTAAGCTTAACTGAAGTATGATAAAAGATTGTTTTTTTAATTCAAGATGGATCGCAGGCATAATTTTAAACACTATAGTCATTATCTGCGGGAACAAATTCTTAGACTTCGTCGCCAAAACCTCAAGAAAGCTGAACTTGTTGAAAAACTAAAAAATGAGGATGCGATCAAAGTTCATCGCCGTGGCGTTGCAGCTTTCGTACATCATCATTCTGTAAGAAAGACAATTTTTGACGCAGAGAGATCTGGCCGACCAGAAACGGTTCCAGCGGAAGTTAAAGAGTTTGTAGATGCCGAAATGAAAGAAAATAACGAGCTTACTGGTGCGCAGCTTGTAAACAAAATTTTTTCCAAATTTGGCATTAAAATTTTGCAATCGGAAGTTAACCAAATTTGCCATGCTCTTGGTTGGCAACTGGCGCATGCAAAATATTGTGAGATAGTACGCGGCCTGAACAAAATAAAACGCGTCAAATTTTGCAACAAACTAATGTTGGACATATTGATTTAAAAAAAACTGTATTTACGGACAAGAGTTGCGTGCAACTTGTGCTACACAAACGACAGATTTGGCACAAAGGGGGGATAAATTGATAACTTTACATTCCAGGGCCAAATACCCCATCAAGGTACATGTGTGGGCGGGCATCAGTTGGCGTGGGGTGACACAGATCGTTATCATGCCCAACAAAACCAGGATCGATAGCGGCATTTAAAAGGAAATTTCAAACTCGGCGTTGATCCCATTTTTGGAGTCAACATTTTCAGATGGCGACTATGTTTTTCAGGCCGATAGTGCACCGTCCCATGAAAGCAGAGAAACACTCGACTTCATCGCGGAAAATAAATTGAACTACGACCCCAATTTCTAGCCCCCAGAATATCCTGACCTGAATGCCATCAAAAATATATGGCATGAAATGAAGGAGTTTTTCTGTGGCGTTGTTAAGCCGGCCAATTTGCGAGCACTGAAAGACGGCATTCAGAAATTTTGGGACCGTGTTATGCCCAAAAAATGTTGGTCGTACATCAGGCACGTTATGAAAGTGATTCCACAAGTTTTGCAGAACAGGGGTGGTCCCACACTTTTGTAAACATTGCACATTATTTGAATGACCTTGTGGCATTTGGTGAATCAGGATCAAATGGTAAAACATGCTGGCACATGCATCATACATTGTTGGCCACCGTCTGTTTGTCTAACAAGAATCGTATTTCTACAGTATCCTGATTATTGTGTATTTATTAAAAGCATTATTTTTATTACAGTTCCGAAAATCATAAAGTCAGGTATGGATCCACTAATCAAAATGATACATAAATTAGTGCCGCATGAGGGCAGTCAACCTACAGTATACCACATAACCTTAAACTGGTAGTTTTTGCGTTTGATCCTGATTCAGTAGCCGCATTTTTACATTAACCTTGCCTGCGTTTCAATGTACGCACAACCTCTCGATAAAATTAACCTGATTATAATAGTTCCAAAAAGGCTTGTTTTGTCTAATGTAAGAGAACCGCGCCAAAATGTTAGATTAAATGCCCTTGAAAAGAGTGATATGATGGTATAGGTAGCTTCTTTGTTCAATACAATATTTAATTATTTTTTTCGAGCATGCTCACATGCATTTCTGTTAAAATCCGACTCGATAGTATTTTTTATCGGCATTTTTAATTTATGAGATACTAAAAAATTTTCCATTAAGATACGGGCAGTAGACCTACAGTACTTTTTAGCCAAAAAAATTGTGTAACAATCACAGCAGCCCAAAAGAATTTTGAATATTCATACATAATCCAATCTCAAAAAGACAAGAAAAAACGTAAAGAAAACTGGCTTAATGCTCCCTTTTCCCCTTACGTTTACAAGCATTTTGTTTGTAAATCCAAAATTAGGTTATGCACCTACAACCTCCACCAAAAACAGTGTTTACATTTTATGTCAAGACTACAACACTGTTTATTGCTTCGTTTTCCACAAATTTGATTTCTGATATATATGTAAGTATGTGTAAGTTTGGCATGCACATGAATCTGATATGTAAATTCAGTCTAATTCTTTTGTTCTTGGACATGGCGTGTAGTAATTTTTTGTTTTCCGCATCACAATAAAAGCAAAACTTAGAGAAAAATTTTGGTACATACACATCACAATATGCAAAACAAAGCTACCTCAAGATAGGTAATATTAAGCAGGCAATAAAAATTCTGTGTACATATTCGGTTCGGTTTTTGCAGTGCACTGCATGGTAAAAAAACGAGTAACACTTTACGGCGGTATATATGTAGGTAGGTACTGCTCGGAATTATATACCTTCCCTCAGCATTTGCGAGCAGTTTGCAGGTCACTCGTGAGTCGCAACCACACCTGGGCGTGGGGGAATTTGGGGGGGTATGCACCCCCCAGAAACCAAAATACCCCCCCCCAGAAATCAAAATACCCCCCCCCCAGAATTCAATTTTTGAAAATTTTTTTCGTTTTTTTCGCAATTTTTGATGCCAATGGATAGTGCTTGATGAAAAACGTCGAAAAATGGTGTTTTTATCGCCATACCACCATTTTTAAGGCCATTTTTCGACCTTCAAAAAAATCTTGCACCCCCCCCCCAGAATTTTCTTGCTGCCCACGTATGGTTGCAACCTGACATGCACGTGGGGTGGGGGGCGTCTGCTGGGGGTTTTGCCCCCCCCAGATCCGTGCTGACCCCCAGAATGGCCGAAAAGCCGCTTACCCCCAGAATTTTTTGGTTTAAGAAAAATTTTTAAACCTCTGCAGGAAAGTAACTTGAATTACTAAAATGTATTGGAGGTTATTTCACCTAAATGATCGAATTTATTTTTCAGAGACTTTTTTGCCTAAAAAATGAGAAAATTTTGAATTTTTTGAAAAAATTTGCATTGAAAAAGTTGTTTTAGTGGATATGCGACATCGAGAAACGTTAAAAAACGATGTTTTTAGTGCCCGTAGGCCATTTTTAGCGCTTTTTTGACCTCTGAAAAAATTTTTGACCTTGACCCCCAGAATTTTCATGCTGTACATGTATGGTCGCAACCACACATGGATATGGTGGGCGGGGGGTTAGAGGGGTCCCCAGAACTTTAAAAAGTAGCTATTTCGAGAGAAAAACGGCCATTTTTGGCCAAAAATGGCTATTTTTAGGTTTTTTTTGCGATTTTTTGGGATTTTCCCCTGAATTTTTTTTGCTGCCCAGGTATGGTTGCACGCAAAGCAAACCATGCCCAGAAATACGGACAGCAAATCCGTAAAATGGTACCTACTGTGACCTTGATTGCCCAAATATTTTGGCACCCGTTATCTAAATAGAACTCACGCGAGCTGAGGGTAGGTCAGTTAATGTATGTTTTTGTTGCATTATGCACATTTGGCACGCATAATACAATGCTATAGGTACATTACCTACTACGTATAAAATTTTTTCACAACTTGAAAAAAGATCAATGGAACGCTTAACATTTCTTGTTTTGTTGTCCAGGGGTTGGTTTCAATAAGATAAGTTTGAACTTAAACTTAAGTTCGAACTTAAATCGTTAAGTTCGAACTAGGATAAGTTTGAACTTAAGTCGGTTTCAATAAAAATTTAAGTTCGAACTTGTTAAGTTTGAACTTGGAACTTAAGTTCGAACTTAACTGTGCCTGTGGTGCTATGCAAAATAGACAAACGCAAGGTTAAATTTGGCAAGTTTTGTCGTGAAGTCTTGTGTTAAATAAAAAAGAGTGCAAACAACAAATTGTTAGCCATTCATTAGATAATTTTTTTGGCATTCGTCACTCGAATCTAAAAAGTCATGGAAGACAAAAAGCGATCTTCGAATTGGTCAACTAAAGAAATCGAAAGATTAACAGAATTGTGTTTGTCCAAAAGAAAAATTTTGGAAGCCAAATTCAATGATGGAGATACAAATCGAAAAAGACAACTAATTTGGAACAAAATCACCCGGGATGTTAACTCTTCCTATCCAGCCAACAAACGTACAATGGACGAAGTCAAGAAAAAGTGGGCAAATTTGAAGAATTCAGCCAAACACAAAAATGCAGCAGTCAAGAAATCAGCCAGTGGAACGGGTGGAGGCCTGCCTGCTTCACCAATTCAACCAGTTTTGACCGACATTGTTGAAGCTTACAAAGACTTAGCAAGTTTCAATGGGATAACCGGTGGAATGGACACAGGTGAACCTGTGGAAGAATTCCAATCAGATTCCGAGTGAGTAACAACGTCCTGCAAATTTTTAACTTAATTTTACTTCTGTGTGCAGGTGTTATCAAAATTTTCCTACGTCTTTTTCAACGCAGAAAGTTTCTGGAAAAAAACATATCTTTATTTCTCAGTAAAAATGTGAGAATCGATTCTACAATATAATTTTCAAATGAGCTTAACGAACAAATGTAGTTTTATTTTTGGAACAAAATGTAGTTTTATTTTTGGAACAAAATGTATTTTTAAATGCACTGTATCAGAAAATTGTAGAATTTTCGAATTTTTAAACTTAAAATTAGTAAAAATAGAATTTTAGTACAAGTACTGTGCAATTATTTGTAATGAATCGTTTAAATAGGGATGAACTCTCAGCGAGAGGTGATGAAAGCCGCACGGACAATGCATCGTCTAGTTCAGCTTCCTTGAAGCTGCAAAAATCTAAGGCTGTTTTGACTAAATCCAAAGAAACCACTGAAATGACAATTGCTGAAATTGAAGCAGCTCGATTGGAATTGGAAAAGGAATCAATTGCGATTCGAAGAGAAAAGTTGGCAATGAAAAAAGAACTTTTTCAATTGCAAAAGCAGAAATTGGAATGGGAAGTTCACGTACTTCAGCTTCAAGCTCAAAAATTGAAAAATGATTACAATATGACCATGCTGTAGATATGCTTGAAGTTTGATTATATTTTATGAAAAACATCCAATAAATGAAACGTTTGAAAACCACTTGCAAATACAAATACTAAGCAAAATATGCATCAACAATGTGCTGTCGGAAGGTTTTGCCACTTTCAGGCCCCAATTCATCATTATAATCTGCCACTTCAATTCCTTCCAATTCTGCTTCATCCATTTGATCATCAAAATGACGTTGATTTCTTTTTATAGCAATATTATGCAAGATCGCTGTTGCAACAACCAGTTTGCATGTTTTTGAGGGCGAAACGCGACATTCACTGTGCATAAGGTGAAATCGGCGTTTCCAGCGGCCAAACGTCTGCTCAATGATTACTCTGGTTTGTCTAGCAAAAAATATTAAAAGAAACTTTCCATTTAAAAATTAAAATGACGTTTTTTTGTTTCATGATGAAAAATCCGAAAATTCTTGTGTTGGACGGAAAAAAATTCAAAACTTCCAAAAATTGCCATTTAAGCATTAAAGATGAAATTGAGACAAATGTTGCTTCAGTTCTCCCTTTTTGTTTTACAAAAAACGAATTAAAAAATTTGTGGGTTTTTTACGCAAAAATTTACAACTCAAATCCAGAAATATAAGATAACCTTGCATGCCGATAATGATAACGAGGGAAACAATAATCACTCCTTTATTTACGGATTTAGCAAGGCAAACAAAAATGAGTGCATCCTGGCTTTGATACAAAAAAATTTTTGTTTCAAAGTAATGAATATTTCAGGAAAAAAATTAAAATTGCTTCATTAAAAAGACAAAAAAAACCAACTTTTTCCATCAGTTTGTCAGCTTGCAAAATTGTAATACCACCTGTAAATTTTACGAAACAATTTATAATTTTGGAATTTTGTGATAAAATGTCAAAAAACAATATTTTGCAAGTTTCTTTCAGTTTTAAAAATTCTCTCATTTTATCATCAAAAGATTGAGCTTATAAAGTTTGCTTACACTTACTTATGAGCAGTGTTGTAATTTTTTTGAGCACGGGAAATTGGTTCTCGAAATGGAGTCAAAATCCACGGTTTACAAGGATAAGCACTGTCGCCCAAAATAAACCCATCATTGCGGCCGATTTCAAACTGTCTGTTAATGCTACTCTGCGACCATACAAAAGCATCGTGAGTTGATCCTGGCCATTTGGCCAGCACATTCAAAAACTGACCATGACTGTCACAAATTCCTTGCACGTTGACAGACGGGTAAAATTTCCTATTTATATATTCGTGTTTGTTTAAAGATGGACGTTGAAGACGAATGTGGGTTCCATCGACCAAGCCCAACACACCAGGAAAATTTGCTATTTTGAAAAAATCGGACTTAATTTTGTCACATTGATCTTGAGCTGGAAAATTTATAAATTCGGCTCGTTTTTTCACTAAACTTTCTGTGACTTGCCAAATACATCTGTGAGCTGTTGCTTTTGAGACAAGAATATCGTCACCACAAACTATTTGGAACGTGCCAGTGGCATAAAATCTTAAGGCGACTAATAGTTGCTGTACGGGCAGCATGGCTTGATTACGGCTTGTTTTGTTCAAATCCTCTGACAATAAATCCGTCAAATAAAAAATAGATTTGCGGTCAAATCTGCAACGTTGATACAAATCTTGATCATTAAAATAATCAATAGGATTCAAACGATCTCGAAAAATTCGATTTCTTTGTAATTCCTCTCTTTCTTCATTAAGCAATAGAAGCAACCGACCAGCCATGACAATATACAAAACAACAAACTTAAGACACCTCCATGCAGTCTTAACTTTCTGTCGATTTAAGTTCGAACTTAGCTTTTTTAAGTTCGAACTTAACTTTATTGAAACTGGCCAATCTTAACCCTCCTATTACCAAGGGGTCATGCACCCTAGTCTTACCAAGGTCTAGATCGAAAATCTAGTCATTGGGGAGATAACAAAAATGAATATAAATACATATTTCTGGTAGCCAAGAGAATGAGAAATTCAAAAATGTCATTAACTTTGCACAAAACTGAAAACCAATTGAAAAAAAAACGTATTTGAACTTGCAAAAATGTGTAAGAAATACGATCTGCAACACAGGTAACACATGTTATAAAATCATGAAATCCAGCTTTTCTTATAAAATATAGGTTGATACGTTTTCTTATGCTCAATAAAACATGTGTTGCAGTAAAAAAAGAAAGTACTGAGAAGCTTGCCACATAAGAATTTATGGCCTTAAAGTAAACTGCAAAAAACAGGCAACTAGATCACAGATCTAGACCTTGGTAAAAGTAGGTTAAGTTCGAACTTAAGTTCAAACTTTAAGTTTGAACTTAAGTTTTTTTATTGAAACTGCTAAGTTCGAACTCAACAGTTAAGTTCAAACTTAAGTCCGATTTCGGACTTAAGTTACTTCATTGAAACCGGCCCCAGAATATTATTTTATGCAGAAAAGATAACATGCGCACATCAAAAAAAAATTCCTGTCATACAAAAACAAAAATAAAGGTATGACGTACATAGGAAACGGCAAAGACTTGCATGAAAATAATAAAATGTGCGCAGCAATGTTTGTATGCATAGTTGGGTCAAAAATATTGGGTCAAAAAATGACATAAAAACTACCTGCGTACTTAACACTGCACTAATATTTTATAAGCTGATAAAAAAATTTTTTGCTTTTGAATATAATATAATTTTGTTTCCTGCTTTTTTTATTTTGCTTTCTTGAGTGAAAAGCGCGAATTCTCAATGTTCTAAATGCTTGATTTCTCATTAAAACAATAAAAAACAAACAAACTTTGCATTTCATGACAAGATGGTAGGCAAATAAAATTGAAAGGTCTTGGTTTCAATGGCCAGTTTCCTCAAAACACAGCATTTTTCTATAATATCAACAATATTGTTTATCCATTGCGTATAAAATGAGCCATATGGTTTGTCAAACAAAAAAAGGGTCAGCTCGCCATAGGAATAAAGACACCGGCCAGGCGTATGTGCAGACACATACAGTAAGCCACCACACTTATATGCTAGGTAACTAGATGTATAAGCTACCCCCATTGGTAACAATCAATCACAATTGATAGGTACATATGCATAGTCAATACACCCGCCCATTAGGCGCTTGGGGCCGACATGCCATATGCATGCCATGTGCATGCCATGCACATGCCAAGTGGTCAAAATTTGGTCAAAAAACATGCGCATGCCATGCACTTGCCATGCGCCTGGATGCCATGCGCATGGCAAGCATGTAATGTTACTTGTGGGTAGGACTGTATATTGAAATAACACATTTCACCTGTTAACTTTATTACAACAATACATCATTAATGACCCAAATTATCATCCTGTGTCGATCAAATGTTGAGCCTGTTACATTCCTCCCTTTTTAAGTTTTGAGGCAGAGAAAGAAATTTTTCATAGTATTCTTTCAGGTAGATTTTATGAGTTGAGTGTAGGGGCTTGAAGTTTTCGCATCAATTTTTGTTGGACAGTTTTGCACCACTGCCTTTTTGTAATCACCATTGGGGAGTAAGTAGGTAGTAAAAAGTATAGCGGAGTCAAATTTCAAATCGAATATAAGATTATGAATTTCATTGACTGTCCCATTAGTAAGGAAATAAGATTACTCCAAAACCATGGGTAATTCACATATGTTGTCAACTAAACTGTCTTTTGTTGAAACATCTTCAATAGTTTATGGTAGTTAATAACAGAATGTATATAAATATTCCAATTAAATATATTCATTATCGCAAAGCAAGATTTGACTTGGAATTAATTTATTTCCAATATTAGTCAAATATTCAATACAGCTAATATATATATATATATATATATATATATATATATATATATATATATATATATGAGTTTAAATAAGTTCCTTTTTAGCAGAATTGACTAATATTCAATATTCAATGCTGCCGTCACTCAAAGAGTCAGATTCATCAATTATATTACCCTTTTCTCCATGAAATAAACATATGCTTCAAGTGAACCACTTCGTTTCTTTTATGACCTCCTAACTCTTTAATCATTGCATTTACTCCTCAAATTCGTTGAATCAAATAAGGTCAGAGCCATCGTTTTTGAAATTTATTGTTAAAATGAGCTTTCTTATATAGAACAAGCTGGCCTACTCCATAGGGTTGCTCACCTACAACCCTATTCTGCTGATCATATTGATGCTGTTGCTCTGCTTGTGCATGAGGAGTGGCATCAGCAGCCATTCCTTGAGCAATTCGTAGATTACATGGATCTCGCAAATCAACAATGCTGGTGGTGGCATTTCATCATCAATCTCGTGGGAATTATGAGCTTGTTTGATTGGTAGTGAATAATCAGTACTTTCACGCCTAGAAATATTATGAACAAAAGTTACTGCTGAAAGACGGCTATCCAATCCTTTTCTTCCTGTGTAGTAGATAACATAGTACTAAGAGTATGATTAAATTGCTTATCTAAACTGTTAATTTGAGGGCAATAAGCTGAACAAGTGTTGTGTCTAACCTCAAAAAGCTGGCATACTTACTGAAAAGTTGCAGCCACAAATCCGGATCCTCTGTCAGATTGAGCAACTCTCCGAGCTTGGAAATGTAGAATGATCCTCTCCATAAACTGTTCAGCAATTGTGACTGCTCATAAATTAGCTATGGCCACGGTTTCAGCCTATTTTGTAAGCTGATCTATAAAAAGTAAACTGTGATTTTTCCCTTGGATCCCTGGGAGAGGTCCCATAGTGTCCATGACCTAAGATTCTATAGCTGCTGCTACAGGAATTGGCTCCATAGGTTGTAACAATGAATGATGGGTCATAGGCACACATGGGCGTGGGGGAGGGGGTTTTGGGGAGGGGTATGCATCCCCCCCAGAAGTTAAAATACCTCCATCCCCAAAATCAAAATACCCCCAAAATTTTTTTTCTGGTTTTTTAGCAATTTTTTGATGCCATTGGATAGTGCTTGATGAGAAACGTCAAAAAATAATGTTTTTTTTGCCATAACCACATTTAAGACCATTTTTTGATTTTTGAAAATTTTTTCACCCCCTTCTCAGAAATTTTTCACCCTCCCCCAGAATTTTGGTGCTGTCCACCTATGGTCATAGACCTATGTTGTTGGCATCGTAAGCATTCTCGACAATGCCGGCAGACATCTGAAGGCAAATCTGCCAAAAGAACTTTTCTTTGGCCTTTTGAAAAGTTCTATCAAAGGCCAAATACCCAGAAATAGCAACATTATGTAAGGCATGCAAAATAAGAGGAATTGTTTGTATAGGTATAGTTAAAATTGGATCTACAATAGCATTTTGTTGATATTTAAAATTTCATGGTTCAAAAAGAAATTTTCAAAAGCTTTCCATTACTCAGGCAAAATTCTTGAAGGCATTTTACGATTTTGCAAAAGTCTGAAAATTGTGCCAAGGAATATGTTGCATAATCTTGAAATTTTCAGGTAATTCAATGGTGCGAATGGCAGAAATGGATTTTTCTGCGAATTTTTCTTGAGGTAAACAAGAAAAAGCATTGGCATTTCCATTATCTTTGCCTTTACAATAGTTTATGTCATAATCGTAATCTTGAAGTGATAAAACCGATCGAACTGATTGGGATGGGGAAGTGTCATGAATTTTTAGTAGTTCTATAGGTGCCTGATCAGTAAAAAGTGTAAATTTATGTCCATACAAATCAAGTCAAAATTGTTTTATAGTCACTATTGACAAAGCTTCTTTTTCTATCGTACTGCAATTTTTCTCTGATTTAGTTAAAATTCTAGAGATGAATGCAATAGGGCGTTCTTTACCATCCAGTTCTTGAGCTAATACTTGACCTATGCCAATGCCGCTGGCATTAGACTGAACTATGAATGGTTGAGTGAAATCAGGAGAAGTTAATGATATAGTATTTATCAAATCGTTTTTAATGTGCTGAAAACTGCTTTGACAATTTTGGGACCATTGAAAGGCACTTCCTCTATGCAAGAGCTTATTCAAAACATAAGTTTTATCAGTGAAATGATCTACAAATCTACGATAATAATTTGCTAAGCCAAAGAAAACTATACACCTCACTTACCATCTGGGGTGGTGGCATACTTACCAAAGCCTCCATGTTGGCTGGATTCACTCTTAGACCATTTTTATTGATGATATGGCCCAGAAATTTCACTTCGGCCAATCCGAATTCGCATTTCTTCAGTTTTAAAGTTAACCCGGCTTTCTGGAGCCGGTTAAAAGGCTTCTGCAAATGGTTTAAATGACTGTTTAAATCCTAACTACAAATTAAAATGTCATCTAAATCCACAAAACAATTACGCCAATTTACATTGCTTAAAACCTGTTCCATGGTTCTTTGATAAATAGCACGGGCATTTGTTAGTCCAAATGGCATGACATTGGATTCAAAAAGACCCAAAAATTAGTTGAAAGCGGTCTTTTCCATATCTGATTCTAAAATCTCAATCTGATGATAACCTTGTTCTAGATCTAAGGTAATAAAAATGCAGGATCCTTCAAGTTGACTGAAAATATCATCAATTAATGGTAAAGGATAAGCATCTTTTACAGTGCATACATACATTCAATTTTTGATAATCAATGCAGAGTATTTTTGTGCCATCCTTTTTATCAGCAAGTGCAATTATCAACAAGTACAATAGGTGCAGCCCAGGGACACTGAGATGGCCTAATTGTCCTATCCTTTGACATTTTTGTAATATCCTCTTCAACCGTATGCCTTTTTGCATAAGGTAATCTATAAGGTGGCTGAGCAATAGGTCGATTTTAACCTGTATTAATCTCAGGTTGAAAAATAGAACTTTGGTCTAAAGATCGGTTTATACCAAAAATATTGGCACTTTTCCAGTCCTTCATCATTTGCTTCTCCTCTTTTTAAAGATTCTTGGGGCTTCGGAATAGTAGAAATGGACGCAATTCAGGTATTTTGATACAATTCAGTAGTTGTTTAGAATAGTTGTTGACTAGAAATATAGATAAATTTGAATCGTTGAAGAAACAAAAATTTGGAGAATAAATCAGTATTCGAGAATGTAAAATTTTACATCAATCCATTGATCTTTTAAATGAATTAAATCAGATTGAACTGAAATAAACAAATAGAAGTCAGTGGAAGAATTGCATTTTCTTTCATAGAAATAAATGCTAATGTTGATTTTAGAATATTCGTTGAATTCAAAAGTAGGATTGGAGTGTTTTTACCAAAACGTATAAGTCCGGATTCATGATCTATTAAAATACAGATTGATTTACCACACAATTAGTGTATAGAATCAGGGTAAGTGCTACCAACCATAATTTATAAAAGAAATTGGAGTACATAAATCTCCAATTTGCACCTCAATAGTCTTCTGACCTGATGTCTTTAGGGCATGTCCACACCTGGGCTTGGGATGGGGTTTGGGGGGTATGCACCCTCCAAGGAACCAAAATACTCCCCCCCAGAAATCAAGATACCCCACCCCCCAGAATTCAATTTTTGAAAATTTTTTTGTTTTTTTTTGCAATTTTTTGATTACCAATGGATAGTGCTTGATGAGGAACGTCGCAAAATAGTGGTTTTTACGCCATACCACCATTTTTACGGCCATTTTTTGACCTTTGAAAAATCTTGCACTCCCCACCCTAGAATTATCTTGCTGCCCACATATGGGCATGCCCCATTATAGATGTTGCATTAACGGATACCCTAGACTCAAAATTGTTTGACAGATTTAGTTCTCGCGAAATGGCGTTATCAATTATAGAAATGGTAGAGCAACTATTGATCAGGGCTTCTACTTGATGACCATTTGGGAACTTGACAAGAATTTGTGGCCAGAACCACTTTTCAGCAGATATATTTTCATTTATTGAATAAATTGGGAGCCAAGAAGGGCTGGGCGCTCTACATAGGTCAGTGTTTCTTGAGCATTTTGTAAAGCGGGTCTGGAATACTGTGCCATGAGGGGTCCAAGTATAGATAATATTTCTTTTTGGTCTATTTCTTCCACAAACATTACCCAAACAATTGAGAAATCTAGGGCAAAGGAACCCAAAGCAGTGACAAAACATGGCAGAACATCCACATCAATAATGACAAAATAAGCATTACCACCCTAAATGAATTCAAATAAGATGCATAAAAATAATTGCAACAAATATAATCCAAAACAAGATGTTGGTCAAAAAGTGACAAAATCCCATTAAAGGCAAAAAGCATGACCCATTGTTTGAAAAATACCACCTACAGCATCTTGCAAATGAGAAATAGTCAAAGCATTCACATCTTTTACTCCATTTTCAATGTCTTCCAATGCTTGTCAAAATTGGGCAGAATATCCATTTTTTGCTTTATTCTCCAAATTCTAAAGATGTTTCAGAAAAGGGCGGTAATTGACTAATTTTGTTTTGAAGATAAACTGAATCAAATAATAGGTAGTTGTTTATTATTTGGAATTGAAATGTTAAATTTTTGCTGAATGAGTGGTATTACATCAATGGTCCCTTTTGCACTGACACAACGCTTTAATAAGGGTCAAAGTGGATACCTGAAGCAGCCTGGTGACAGAGTATTTTGGGAGAATAAGTTACAATATCTTTAGTTCCGGGTAGTACAAAATAATTTCATTGACACAATATAGGCAGGAGTAGCATTCATCTTTGATTTGATAGCTCCAAAAGATTACATCAGGTTTAATTTGTACACAGGACCAGATAAGAACTAACTTCCCCTGCTAAAAAAGCAGCCACATCATTTCTTGGTGTCCAAAGGCGAGCAGCAAGAGTGCAGTCCAAGTAAAGATTGGAACAATTTGTAATTCTAAATCAGCTAAATTACAAAGTTTTGTCCAAATGTGTGAATAACAAAATAGCTCTCTAATTGATTAATTTGTTGATCTAAATATTGAATTTTAATATTAAATTCTGTGTAAGTTGAAATTCTAGAAGTTAATTTTAAATGTTTGAGAACTTTTAAGCTATTTTTAGCTGTTTGTCTTTTAGTTTTAGTAGTTGTGGGATTAGCTTTTGCGTAACTTATTGCTACTCAAAAGTTTTGATGAGAGTCCTCTGATATGTGCACACAACAAAATTAGGAATGCAGCGTAGGATTCTGAAAGAAGCTTTTTAGCAGTAAAAGCTTCGTGCAAAACTTCTATAGTATTATAAAATCCTAATCTTTGAATTTAATAATTATAGCAGTAGTAAGCTGTGCTGGTCTGACCGCACCATGCTATAGTGCACCTGCACTTTAAGCGTCCACTTTGTAAGCAGGGCGCTAAAGCTGTGATTCAGACCAGCGCCAAGGGGAAGGGGTGTATTAAAGCAGAGCCTTTAGCTGTGATTCGGACCAGCACCTGGGGGTGTATTAAGCAGGTAGCTAAAGCTGCTATTAGCGTTAGCGCAGGGGGTGTATTATTCAATTGAGCTCATAGCATCATTCAAGTGATGTCACCCCTTCAAGTACATAGTATTTTCACGCATAATGGATAAGCTTAAGATTTTGGGTGCATGTACATATGAATAAGGAAAATGTTACCTATCTGTGCTTGTTCTTTTATGTGTAGTGACATAGCTATTTTTTGTTTTACCTGTGGGTATAAAGAGTTGTAATTAGTCGCGCAGCATTTGGTCTGGATTGCGGACCAGGTTGCGTTGATTGTCTCATTGGTATGGAAAGGTTACTGCCAAACATTCTTTTACGCTGCTTTTTCCAATTTGGACGTAAAATTCGTTAAAACTGCAAGGCTGTATGCAAAACTTGGTTTCATGTTATTCAAAATTTTGATGTCCCTTTTCAAGCAAATTTTACATTGTATACCAAGATTATTGAAAATGTTAGACTTCACTTATTATATGAGGGAGCATTTATTGTGCCGGTAATCCCAACAACGAGTTGGCATTATATCCGGTCAGGCAGTTCTAACGTTGAGCTACTAATTGTGCAGTTTTGAGGAAACTGCTTGCTGAAAGGAAAATATCATGGGTACATGCAGGATGCACTGGAAAGATCGAATCCAGAGACATTATCATTGTCAAATGTCGAAATTAATGCATATTGGGCATACTTGGGCAGCAAGAAAATTCTGGAAGGGGGTGCAAGATTTTTTGAAGGTCAAAAAACGACCCCTAAAAATGGTGGTATGGCAATTAAAACACAATTTTTCGACGTTTCTCATCAAGCACTATCCATTGGCATCAAAAATTACTTGAAGAAAACAGAAAAAAATTTTCAAAATTGAATTCTGGGGGTCTATTTTGATTTCTGTGGGGGGTATTTTGATTTCTGGGGGTGCATACCCCTCAAACCCCCCACGCCCAGGAGTAGTAAAGCTGGCCCTTCTGGAGTCTCCATGCTGAAGCATACTACATGTTGAAGCATAGGCGCAAAGCGCCGAGCTCAGTACACTTGTACTTGAAGGCACAAGTGCACTGTACCCCTTGTTGTACTAGGGCAAGCTGGGGCGAGCTAGCCCTGGGGGAGGGGGGTCGGGCCATACCCCTTGGAGTCCCAGAGCTAGCTGGGGCGAGCTAGCTCGGGGACCCAGGCTGTTCAGCCTGAGCATTTTCTCTGCAATTCGGTCGAATGTAAAGGGGACTTGAAACATCATTTTCACGGGTTTAACTCAAAAGTATGATTCACCATCACTCGTACTAAACTAATCAAGTTCACAACCTCTTCAGAATTTGGTTCAGATAATTTTTGATAAACCATTCACTGACAAAGCGGACAATTTTAATCATTTAAGAACATTTTTGTCTTTTGATAAAATTTGATGCCTTCAAGAATCGAACCTCAGGTTTTGAAATCGTTAAGTTCCACGTTCTACCACTAGACTAGACAAAGTGTCGCTAGACAAACTTTATTCTCTATACATTCCAAGGGCGTTTACACTGAATAGACATTTCTTTTATAGACTACATACCTACTTTTTATTTATTAATTCAAAAATGCTGTGATCAGGTCACAACAAGTGCCGTATAGGTAGTATGATTAATCACATATTGCTCAGATACATATAAGCTATATGTACACATAATCTCATATGTGGAAAGGGCTTATGAGAAAAATAACGTTTTTATAAAATCGGTGTACTTGCGACTCAGTTTTCAGACCTGTGATTACGATCTTGCCAGAACTGAAAATGAGCGCCGTAGCTCTGCTATCTGGGAATGTAAGTTTTGCGGCGCAAAACAACTCGGGTTCATACACAACAATTTTGCGATAAGCTCTAGCGAAAGATGGTACGTTTATTCGCTTATGGATATTGCCAGAGCCAACGACGTTATGGACTTTATGAGTGGTAAGTTGTAGCTTATATTCACTAGTTTGTAATAATTTGCAAATTTTCTCGTTTGCAATGTTATTTTCTTGTACGCTCCTGGCACCTACACAAACTAATTTTCCCGAATTAAATAACAAACCTGTTGCTTTAGGTTCTTTTAATCTAATAATCATAGCATTGAAACGCTTATGATCGAACTCTACCCCATCGCAACTTTTCTTAATTTTGTATAAATTTAGGGGTTTTGTGGAAAGCCGAGCTGTTGAAACGACGTTCACAATCGTAGCCATTTTGATTAATAATGATAATTAATTGAAAAACACGAGTATTTATATCCTTAAAAGTAGGACGGTTTAATTTTTCGGAAATGCAATTTGACAATCACTTTCCCCGAAATAAATGGAACAAATTCATCTAAATCGTCTTTAATATTAATTTCAATACTTGAAATATCTTTAACTAGGACGGGTACGTAGTGAGGAAAGTCGAAGGTTTTATCGATAATATTGGGGTAGGACCCTTCTACGTTAACAATTCGTAATAAGGGAGCCGCCACATCTCCAACAATTTGTGGTTCCAGAATATTTGCGTAAATGTACAATACTTCAATGCCCCCAACGTGCATGTTTGGTTCATTAACGCCCCATACTGATTTTGTTATTTTGTTATCTTGAAACCCTAAAATTTTGGTTATTTCTGGTGGTAATGTTACTGATTTTACAAATTCACTGTACACTATTGTTTGTACTCGCTTTATCGTACTAAAGTATTTAAAAAATATTCCCTTTTTCACAATTTCGCCCCCATTTAGAAGGCAGAATTGCATCGTCTCAACAAATTCATGTATTGAGTCGTAACACCCTAGCGGTATCTTAATTACATGATCGTCGTCATCAGCGTCTGTTATATGAATATCAGTTTTTTCAGTTTTTAGCGTTTCCCAATTGTGTGGGTAGATTAGCTGACATAGACCACATTCCCAATCTCCAGTCAATTTAATTTTTTGTGGCAAATGTACGGTAAATTCAGATGGGGTATTTTGTTTATCGCTAACAGTGTTACTGGGTAATGTTACATAAAATTGATCCATTGATTAGCAATTTGATTAACTAGAAATTCTTCATTTACTACTGTTGTGCTGAGCTTAAATAGACTATTTACAAAACCGGTAACGAATTCATCAGAAAAGCTTTTTTCTAAACTTTGTAAAATCAATTTCATAGGCACTTCTCTGCAGCGCCATACTAAAAAATATACGCACAATTGTCCGCACGTAGATGTTAGAGGTTTCTGCACACATTTTTTATTATATTTTAAGTGTGATGCATATTTTAGTACGTACTCGCGCGTTTTTTCACTGGGCGATAGTCCGTAGCTATCGAAATATTCGCATTTATCATTTGCATCGAAAAACAAGCATACCCAGTGGGAGCCGGGCAGATTACTAGGGTCTGTATTCATAACTAATGCAGATGGTTTACTAAAAATTGGCGGTAGTTTATCGTTCGGAAAAACTCCACAAAAAACTCGACCAACCGCCTGGTCGCTGTTTAAAACGTTAATTAGCTGAATAGTATTCATCTTTTAAGCAGTATAATCAAATATTACATTTCGATGCTTATCTAACATTACTAAATTATCAAATTCGGCGTAAACTACTACTTCGATACCTGTATCTGGAATTTTTTCTGCAAAGGAAATTTCAATGCTAGTCGTACCTTCCCTAATTAGATCCCAATGGGCGCCGTCATCTTCGTCGGGAGTGAGATCAAATGCAAAAAAGCACTGACCATCGTTGAACCCTTCTCGAGTTATATTGTTTCCTTTATTGTCCCTAGCAATATCCAGCACTTCAAATAATTGATCAAACGCTCTAATATACTTCCCTTTCTTAAAATCTAGCTTCAGAGGATGGGAAGGAAAAGTCGCGCCACCAGAAATCACTTTAACTTCATTTATGCTATATGATTTAAAATTAAATGGCGATTTTTTAACGTTACCTCGATACGCGTCTGCATCGATGCATCCAAAAATTATGCGTCTAGGGAGCTGTCCGGAAAATAATGTGTTAAGTGGGGTTGACTGAGATGTACTGGGAATGTGTAAGTTCATCATCATTACTCTACGAATAGGATACTTTGCAGTATTTTTAGTCAGCACTTGCTCAACAGCTAAATGCACACTGTCTAAAATTTCGGTTTTTCTTACTAAAAATTTCATTTGTTGTACACTCAGACGAGCATTTATTGCTCCACCTGGGCTTTCTAAAACAAATGCATCCGGATTTCTATTTAATTCGAGTCTTAAATCGGTATAGTTTAATAAAACTCTGTCTTGCAAAAATAAATCAATATGAAGCGGAGCTGTTACTTCGATTATTGTTTTATCTTTAAAGTAAGAAACGCGCTGTTTAAAGCCATAATTATCTTCAGAATCCCGTTTATTATCTTGAGTATACAATGCGGATTGTAAATGCGAATTTTTTGCATCCCAATTATAGCTAAGTTCGGTCTCTAAGAAAGCTCTGTATGCATATTTATCGCCGCTATCATGTACGAGTTTACCATTTAAAAATAACTTGACTTGTCTAAAAAATGTTTTACCAATTAAATTTATAGGCGCTACAGCTGGCGTGGCAGGAATTTTTCCATCTGCTCCTGCTAGCATAACACCTGGAGATAATGAAAGCTGCATGTAAATGTAATTTTTATTTAGTTGCAAAAAATGAGGATCGGGAGGTATGTGAAATTCGTAAGGACCTTCATCTGTTACCGGGTTAGTCAAATTGATTTCATCCCAATATCCTCTTTTCACAGCAACCTGGGTAGGAGGAACAGTGAAAAAATCTAACTCGCTTTTTGTACTAGCGAGTGAGAGTGAATCGATTAATGACATTTTCGTTTTTGCTTTTTACTTGAAAATATATCCTGCTTAGGTTCTTTTATAGACTTTGGACGCACCCCAAGACCACGTCCCTTTTGTAATGCTTCATTTGCCTGTTTTAATAAATTTGATGCGCCTTCTTTTCCATGCTGTTCGAATGATTGTATTATAGGTCGACCGTGTAGAACATCAGCTGCTACGTGAGCGCCGGATGCTAGCGCCTGCTTACCAATGCTAGTCGCCGCTGATTTCATTAATGGTATAGCCATTCGAAAAAGTGAGCGAAAAAAGTTACCCAAACCAGCGCCCCGTTGGTAAGGTGTTCCCTTAAATCCAATCATATTACCATAGCCGACCTGTGAAGCCTGGTCGCTATAGTAGTCGAGCCAAATGTTAAAATTTTCGGGATTAAATTGTTGTCTCATTTTTAGAATTTGTTATTTTTTTATGCATGCATTTCTTTTATAGACTTATTTTTGTCCAATTTTTCAACAAACTGCGCGTACGTGGTCTTTTTTTAAGCGCTGGCGGCGTTAGCGCCTCATAATTGTCTGATGGTGTGCTTTGCGTACGAGCTCTTTTGTCCATTGTAGAGGGAGTAGACATATCGGGCGATACATACAACTCTTTTTCTTGCAGTAAGCTTAAACGTTTTTTATTTACAATAGATGATTTTGGCACATTATCGTCCATTAATTTTTGCAGAAAAATGTCGGCTCCTATAGCCGGCTCAGACTTGCCTGTTCGGGAAAAATCGGTAATTAAATCTACAATATTTGATCCAACAATTTTATTCCCAGCAATAATCATTTCACCTTTGTCAGACCATCTAATGTGTGGACTTGTGCGCGCATATTGTAACAGTGACATGGCATTTTTTTGCCATTTTATTGGTACTATGTTAAACACTGCCTCCTTTACGGAATCAATCACTTTATTTTCCTGTGAGTCACGTGAAACCTGATTATTCAATTCCTTAATTTCTAATTGGAGCGGTTTTTCAGAATCTTGCTTAGCAATTTGATACCTATGCAAAATTTGATTATATTTTACTACTTTAGCATCAATGGGCAATGTTTTATCTTGCAAAATGCTTAACATTTCATTATCTAAATCTGACATATATTTTACATTGCTTTTGTTTTCTCCCGCAACTAACTCGTGCGGTACTAAAATCATCTTGTTTACGTGCATCATCGTTTTATTATTGCATCCGCTAATAATTGACCCGCAATTCCTAATATAGGCGCAAGGAGAATGGGTAGAAAACCGCCTTTTTGCACGAGCAAGTTCTTTTTTTCGTTAATCGTTGCATTGCTATCAATTATACGCCTAAGCAGCGATTTGTACTTAATCAATTTTTCAACTTCATTAGATTTTAAAGGAATATTGCCATTAAGAACATTGAGAATGCATTCGCATAGGCATATGATTAGATCATTATCGGCAGTTTGTAATATTGCTCTACGCTGTTTAGGTCTAGCCTTGGCGAGCACGTCAATGTGACTAAAATTTTTGCGTAAACGTTTTGGAGCCATATTTTAAGAATGAATAAAAATTACTATATACATTTCTTTTATACTTTTTCAGTATAAACTACAGAACGATTTGAAAAGATTTTAGCTCTAAGACGTAAGTTTTCCGATATAGATTGAGTCAAGTCGACTAAAAGGAATGAAAATGGTTCTTTTGTAGCATCATTAAAGGCTTCTAGAAAAAATTTAGGATTATGAGGGTAAAGCTGACGGGCTAATGTTTGCACTTGAAGCCGATCTGAGGGGTTTTTCATTAAAACTAAATATTCTGTGTTAATGCGACACGTTCTTAAACCCTTAAAAAATATATTTTGTACTATATGTACAACAGAAATGTTCCAGTGATGACACCCTCGTGTAAATAATATTTCATTTTTCATTTCATGCATTAAGTCATCGATAATTACAAGCTGAGGTTCATACGAATATTCTTTAATTAAACTTAAATCAGGAGGGCCTTTAATAAATTTTACAAAATTTTCAAATTCTTTATGTAAAGTTTGCTCTTCAGTGTAAAACCACCAAATATATTTAGGAGAGGGAAAAATCAACTCACCAGCGTTTTTTACGAGTTGCCTAACAAAAGTCGTTTTCCCAGCTTTTGTTGGTCCAGCTATGATGCACGTGAATGGGTGTTTAAAGCGTAGATCCATATTAATTGCTAAAAGTTTGCTGCACCAATTGCTAATATAAAGGAAGCTCACTCTGCCAACTCTAAAGAGTTGCCCAGCCTGCGGGACGTGGACCCGGAGCTTCTTTGCAGGCCATTTTTTGGTTTTTTTGTTGTTTTTTTTTCTTTTTTTTAATTCTACAAATAATATTACAAGTGTAAATTGTCAATAAGTCCCTTGATGCGATCAATTTGCGTTTCTACGGTATCTTCGGCTGGCAATATCCAAATCATACGGCATTCAGGGCGGAAGTGCTGCCACATTTCGTAGAAAATGTTCCGCTTGAAACTGTGCACATTACGTTCTAACGCAATTGCAAAATACCAAAAACCTCGTATTTTTCTTTTTCCACTGAGTCTATTTGTTTGATTATAGTTTTCTGCTTTGAATTTCCATTGCTGTTTGTAGTGATCCGTAAAACGATTCCAGAAATACGAAGCAACGCGTGCCAAGTCACGGTTTTCATACAGATTATATGCAAATGAGGAGAGTAACTGATCACAGAAAATTACAAAAAGAGCTTCGCCACGAGCCATTCTATAAAACCGACTGAACAGTGCTGCGAAAATGAAACAGAATGAATAGTTTTAAGAGTAACTCTCCTTTTATACTTTTGAGCAGGTGAGTCATCAAAAACCGGAATAAACCGGAAAAATGATTAATTAATCATGAAGGGTGGGGCTTTTTCAGGTTCAGCTGCAAGATTTTTTTGTTCAGCTATATGCCTATGCAAAACCACAGACCCTGCCTCCTGCGCCGCCCTGTTGTACTCTACGCATTTTGGACACATTTGTATTGAGAAATAAACGCGACCCGAGTCTGTTACAAAACAGTCCCTTTCACAACTACTTTTTTGACAAAAGTAGCACAATTCAATCATAAGAGGGTACATAGGGCGAGGCATATTGCGGGCACACAATTCGATTGGAGGTTTAATACTCCTACCGAATGGGCGCCTGTCCTCAATAGTAGTTTTAGGCTTAACTTCGGAAGGTTTTTCCATTTTTGTTGCTTCGGATGATGTATCCATTTTCGTTTTACATTTTTAGATCTCAAAGTTCTTATATAGACTTAGATTTTCACGATATGATTCACCCAGCTATCGAATTTATCAGGATAGCCACGCCATTTGACGAAATACTCAGTCTTTCCACGCTTTTTGCGCGTTTTTATTATTTTCTCTATAATGTATACATTATCAATTACTTCGACTTTTTGCATTTCTGGTTCATAAAATACGCCTTCTAGTTTTTCGCCCATTGTATCTTTCAGGACGTAAACGGGCGGTTTTCTCTTTAACAGTTTATCAACTATAAACGTTTCTTCGCTCCAATTTGGTTCGTAGCCCTTTTCAAAAACGCCCTTCACTTTGCTTATGCGTACTTTATCAGATATATCAAATTTAAACTTAATGTCACTTGTATCAATTTTGAATGCTTTTTGCAAAATTTCTCGTTCATTTTTAGAATTTACGTTAACTGGCTCTATACCAATAGTGCGATGCTTTGTGTTATTATAGCCAATTAATAAATTTTCCAATACGTCTATGTATTTATACGTGTTGTGTTTCGTGAAATAGCGCCACATGCGTTCTTTTAATGTACGATTAAACCTTTCAACAACAGATGCCTTGAGCTCGCTGTTTATAGTAAAAAACTCAATATCGTTTTGTTGTAGAAAAGTTTGAAACTTTTTATTTGTAAATTCAGTGCCAGCGTCGCTTTGCACTTTTTCTGGCTTTCGGCCGCCTTCTAAAATTGATCTAAATGCATTTACTATGGCATCCGCGCTTTTGTTTTTTATAGGTACGCTCCAAGCATATTTACTAAAGACATCGATACAGTTTAGTAGAAATGTGTAACCGTTGTTTTGTTTTTTAAGCGATTGCAAATCAGCTAAATCAATCGCCCATTGCTCGTCAATTCTTGATACTATAACTTTATTGCGGGCATATTTTTTCTTTGATGGTTTATGCACCGTGTAAGCAGGCTGTGTTTCTAACCATTTTACTACCGTTTGTCTAGGCAGTTTAACTCGGGTACACAAAATATTTGCGCCAGTGTAACCGGTTTTAGGGTCGTAATATACTTTTTCCATGCTTAATAGAAATATAATGCGTTTTTACCTTTTGCGATCGTACAAAACTGATTAGAACACTTTTTGCAGAATTTTACAAAAATTTTCAGAGTAGTATTTTTGCGAGTAACTTTTAAAATGCATTGTTTGCATTCGACTGCAAAGCTTATATCATTTGATTTAGATCGAGGTCCGTCTACATCTTCAAGAAAAAAATACAACATATATTTATTTTTCTTGACAACATTCACCTCGGCAGAACATTTTAGGCACAATCTAAATGTAAAACGTAATTTATTTTTATCACTAACGATATCTAAAATGCAGTGCTTGCATCCTGGCTTAAAAAATCTACACCATCGTCGCAAAAAATGGGGTTCTTTACGGAGGAAGCTGCATATTTCGTAATGGTATGTTGATTTTGGCACTAGGAAACACAGAGGACACTGTGGGAGACTCATTTCTGCTAGAACCTAAACTACGCACTCTCTTATATACCTTTTCCAGCTGTTTTTTCAAAAGCTTACATAAAATTAGGATAGATAATATTATTACAATTATAATACAACCCATTATTTCATTATAAATGGGCTGCAGATGATTCCTATCTATGCACGTATCGTTGATCATTTTTAAAAATTAATGTTTCAAAAGCTTTTATAGACTATGTAGTACGCCTCTTTGCCGCATAATGCGTTGCCCGGTGCCACCACTTGGAGGTGGGCGTACTTCGGCACCTTTTTTTTTTTTTTTGTTTTTTTTTCTCTTTTTTTTTGATTATTTTTTCAACAAAATTAGACCACCCATGTTTCGACTACCCACCGGCACTTGCTCTTTTCAGGGAGATCCGGCAGGCAGGCGAGAACAAAACAAAACAGTAACCATAACCATCATACGAACAAAACAAAATGACGTCTTGTCCAGTCACGCTGTGTTTCAAGACAGGTACTGGCCAGTGGAACGAAATAAACAAAAAGATTGACCAAGCAAAATGACGTCTTGTCCAGTCACGCTGTGTTTCAAGACAGGTACTGGCCATAGGAACGAAATAAACAAAAATGATGGTCAGAGGGTTGAATAATAAAATAAGGCACGGGGTAAACAAAAAATATGCAGAAAAAGACTAAAAGCCATACGGCACGGTAGAGAAATCGGGCTTTACAACACGTTTATTGTAAACTATTTTGTACTTTTTTGACGCATCTTCTGTCACAATAGTATGATCAGGCAAGCGTCGAATTTGCGGAAAATATACAACTTTTTCAACAATATTGTTTTTCTGTACAAACGTTTTGACCATTTTTAATAATGATTGAAAATTAATTTTTGTGGCAGTCACTGACGACAATGTGAATCCACGGACCTTTATATGGTAATACATTTTACCATCTCTTGCTGAGCATACTTTATACGCATAATTTTTAGGTCCGCCACTAACAAATTCGTCAATGTAGCTGCCTTCACCGTAATCCTTTAATTCATTTGTCATATTTCCTAAATATGATCCTATAGGCACTCGATATTCATCATTGTCAAGTGTGCTTTTAAATATGACACTATCTGTGTCAAAGTATAAGACACGATCACCAAGTTTTTCTAAATGTTCGTATAATCTGAGTCGCGCTTGAGATGTTGTGTAAGCCGCGAGCACAGGATTCGTATTTCCCATCACATCGGCGAATTCATCTTCTTTCGCATGTGTAACGGCAATCAGATTTTCATTAATCGCGTTTATTGAGTAAATTACATTTGAAGGGTCAAAAATTAAGTCAAAATATGGGGCTGGATCGGTAAAAAATGAAACTTTTGACATATTATTTCGCTGCCCAAATTTCCCCCAGAATGAATTTAACATTAGTTTTGCCAGAGCGCGCATACCGCCGTTTTTCGTAATTTTCGTAGCATCTAGTTCGATTCCTTCGTTATCTTTGTAATCTTGCACGTATTTAGCTCTGTCGTCATCCGATTTTACCCATGCAGGCCAACCGTCCGACTCTTGCTTTAGTTTCATGAATTTGTTAATATATGACGTAAACAGACCACCGTCTGGGTTGTTTATTTTATGGTATTGCTCAGTCTTTTCATAGTGCCAGATTTCATATATTTCCATTATTTTGTACCCCAATTCTAGCGCTTTATACACTTCGAGCGTTACCCATGCACCCAATATCGCACGTTCTTCGTCACTATGCTCACATCTCGTTGTTTGATGCGTTTCAGTGCACGTTCTGCATAGTGGAAAATACAATTTTTCGTCAAATCTATAGGGCAATAAAGGGTGGTACAAATTCCTGGGTGGGAGAATTTTCGCTTTAATTAAACCTTCGTAGGGTCTGCTGTCAACTGTGATTTCAGAAAAATTTTCAGTCAAAATTTGTGGGTGGCCCAGAGGGTACAGGCCATATTTATTAACGGTCGGGTACAAGCTGCAGATATCTGTGTACATGATATGTTCTAATGGGTCGCCATTTTCACTGCGTTTAATTTTCTCATATAACTTTATTGCGTTTGTGCGCCCACCATAAAACGCTTCTCTGGGGTCAAGCGGGTCAACAATTTTTATTGAATCGAAAAATTGTTTCATTACAGGATTTGCTTTTAATTCCCGTCGTAATTCACACTCCCAGAGTTCTATTACAGTATATCCCATTTTTTCAATTGTTTTGCGCCGTCGTACTGTATTTTGAAACGCTTCTTCGGCTGATGTTATTTGGTCTGCCGTCAGTTGTGTTCGTTTTTTCATGCATTTCGGGCACCCATGCCAGAAGCATCCATTGAATTCGTATACTGTCTTTTCATAAATTCCGTCTACGTGATAATTGCCTACTTTTTGCTCGCCCATGTTGCGTGCATGCCTGATGTTGATTTTTTGCGCCTCGCTCATCCACTTTAACCATTTTATGGCCGTTATCGAATGCTTTTCCATTCGCCTATATCCGCCATGCGGTACTATACCTATTGTTTTTGGCTGTAAGTAAGTCGACCGGAAAACTTTGTTACACGCGCTCGCTATTGTTAAAGAACACTCAAAAGGATCCATGCCCGTCTCGGCCATAAATAAATCGCGAAATTTAAGGCAGCATCGCCTTAAAATGTCGACGTCAGACTCACAATAAGTCAAGAGTTCCGACTTGAAATTAAAAATTTTGCCCTTTTGTTCAGCGTACCATTTTTGAAAACTTTCTTTGTTTTTTGGGCTCATGGTGGCTGGGGAGTAGTACCACGCATCTGGCCACTCACCTGCATAATTTTCATTTGCACGTGTATTGAAAAGATGCGGAAAAAAGCCTTTTTTTAACTCAGGCTCATCGAATGTTCTAGGCAGAGCAGCTAGGGCCATCGGCAGAAAATTGAATGAATCAATTAATTTTACCGATCCTGCACTAAGGCTCATGATTTCTAAACCCTTTGTGACGATAGTAGGCGCGACAGCTTGTTTAAACAGGTATTTTAAAATAAAGTGTCCATCAAAACCTTTAGCGTTATGAGCGATTGCTATAGTATTTTCGAAAATGCCAAAAGAAAATCACAAAATGCATCGTGCAATTTTCGCCATAAAATATGCGCTTGTTTTCGCCACATTTATCGCATAGTCCAATCGGTTTTGCTATGCAATCTGTAAACACAATATGTGCTATACACAAATTCGGTTCATGTTCCATCCTTGAATTACCACATGCTTTTTCCTGCCTGGTTTCAAAGTCAAAAAACACGTATTTTGTTTTTTTCTTTTCATCTATTTCTTCAGCTATGACTTGCATAAAACATTTATGATCGTTAATAGGTACGTCCGCTTTACACGTTTTGCAATAAAATTGACCACACTTATGCTTCCGTATTTTATCGGCTCTATTAATGTGACAACTGCAATTTTGACAGAGTTTCATGCGCTGACATACAGATTGTTTATTCTTGCCAACCATTTTATGATTATTAAAACACTGCTGACCTCTAAACAGTCGACCACAATCTTTGCATTCTATAAGCACGATATTAGGACACATTTGAGCATGACAGCAGGGACAGACTCTGGAGCATCGGTGCCCATCCTTGTCATTGTATCCCTTGTTACAAGCTTCGCAAAAATAACTTCGATTCATAAAGCCGGTCAGTACTACCAATAACGCCAAAATGATTATTATTATGATACAAGTGTACAACTTTTTCTGCGGACGATCCTTCAAAAATTATGGCATTACAGAAATCGGCGCTGAAAACTTTAATTTGAAAATTAGGCATTGCAGCCTGTAATGCTTGCAGCTCTGCTATACTGCAAGGGCCTGCATGATCTGTTAGATCGGCAAGATTCATCAATTCTAATGCTGCCTTGTGCTGTGCTTTTCTTTTAACCAGTATCCTTTTTACAAATGTTTTTATATCGCCATTCTAAAGTTTTATCGCCAGGCTTTTCCATGTGCAACACGCGCGCTTTTGCTACAACCAATGCTTCTGGGCAAACATAAATCATCATTGTTGTTAATTTTTACAAAACATTTTTTAGATTTCATTTCTTTTTCTAAATTTATAAATCTACGTTTATGCTGTCCTGAACCATTTGGAGGGCTAACCTGTACAATTTTGATCCGCGTTTCCGGCTGTTCGAGCTTTACTTCCTCATTAGACTGCAAAATTCGCTCGATCGTATGTACAATTTGCTCGCCGTTAATTTGTTCGCCTTTTCGAAAGGTACAATCGCCGGTTTCCTTAGCGTCGGATGCGTAACCTGCACGCCCACCATATCAGTTGCACTTGTCCCGTCCATGATTTTCATGATCGCGCCATCAAAAATTTCAGCTAAATTTTTTCCAAATCGAGATGATCGGGTTTTGAAATTCAACGCGTATGCCGCGTCCTTCTGTGTTGAATCGTTTTATTTTCTGCGTTTCTGGCTCCCCCAGCTCGTAAAATTCTTCAGGGGGAAACCACTCATCTACAACTTCAAGGTCTTCCTCCCGCATTTCTTCGTCCGATTCTGTACCACGCGGTCTTGTGTTGAAAGGTCTTTCATTTCAATGTCAGAAGTCATTTCAACAAGTAAAATCAAGAGCAGAAATTGAGATGTTCAAAAGAGCAATAATTTTGGAGAATGATTTTTTCTTGCCTGCTCTCTCCTTTTATACCTTCTGAGATGACTAATCGAAAAAAAACCGGAAAAAAACTGAAAATTTGTAGCTTTCGTTGGACTTTGAACTCAGTCACATGACTAACACAATGACTCATAGTTATTTTTAAAGTGAAACAACAAAATTTTTTTTTGCATTTTTTAGTATTTGAAAATGTTCAAAATGCTTAGTATGTGTCGGCAATTTTTTATAATGCGTATAAAGAATGTTTTTATCCAACAAACTAAATAATACACGATTTAATATTGTAAGAGCATGTATCTGAGCAATATGTGATTAATCATACTACCTATACGGCACTTGCTGTGACCTGATCACAGCATTTTTGAATTAATAAATAAAAAGTAGGTATGTAGTCTATAAAAGAAATGTCTATTCAGTGTAAACGCCCTTGGAATGTATAGAGAATAAAGTTGTCTAGCGACACTTTGTCCAGTCTAGTGGTAGAACGTGGAACTAACGATTTCAAAACCTGAGGTTCGATTCTTGAAGGCATCAAATTTTATCAAAAGACAAAAATGTTCTTAAATGATTAAAATTGTCCGCTTTGTCAGTGAATGGTTTATCAAAAATTATCTGAACCAAATTCTGAAGAGGTTGTGAACTTGATTAGTTTAGTACGAGTGATGGTGAATCATACTTTTGAGTTAAACCCGTGAAAATGATGTTTCAAGTCCCCTTTACATTCGACCGAATTGCAGAGAAAATGCTCAGGCTGAACAGCCTGGGTCCCCGAGCTAGCTCGCCCCAGCTAGCTCTGGGACTCCAAGGGGTATGGCCCGACCCCCCTCCCCCAGGGCTAGCTCGCCCCAGCTTGCCCTAGTACAACAAGGGGTACAGTGCACTTGTGCCTTCAAGTACAAGTGTACTGAGCTCGGCGCTTTGCGCCTTTGCTTCAACATGTAGTATGCTTCAGCATGGAGACTCCAGAAGGGCCAGCTTTACTACTCCCAGGTGTGATATTGGAGATGTCGTATTTTAGATCGGTTTTTAGAAATTTATTCGGAAAAACGATCATTGATGCTACACAATGCTAGATTAAAGTTGAAATTTTGGCCAATGGTGGTGGTCAAACCAATTAAGATGCTCACCATGATGCATGTGCACCTTAATGCGCATTTTCCTGAATTTATTTGACGCTCAGATCCGGAAAGTGATTATTTTTGAATGCGGTAATTGTGCCGAGAGAATATGACTCTATACTGTGTAATGCTTATTTAAATTGTACGCGTTTAACTTTATTATCACATGATTTTGCTGATGAATGATCTTTCCGAAAATGCCCCTCAAAAACTATTAACACGGAACTGTTTTGAAGATATCATTCACAATTTGTATTTGAAGCAGCACAAATAATATGGTTGATGTTTGTTTTATTTTGAATCAAATTTATGACCATGATGAAGAATTTGTCAATTATATTGTTCCTTTATATGATCGTATTAATTTGTATAAATTGGAAATGAAACGCCATGCGCCTAAAATCAATTGGCAAATTGTAAATTATTCATGTTTAAACAAAATCATAACAACTTTTTTTCTGACTCCTTCTTTCCATTAAAAACAATAAGAATTTACTCAGCACAAAAAAACAACTTTAATTTTTGTTCGGAAAACAAAGAATGTGCGCAAAGAAATGGATTTTTTATGATACATAATAAGGGGGGTTACAATCCTCTTTAAGCCGAGGGTCTACTAAAGTACCTATTAATTGCTTTTTATAAAGCGCTAAGAATTGAGCCCGTGTGATTAATCACAATTGCTGATTAATGACTCGTCGTAAGCAGAAATTTTAAACTAAGTAGCCACGTTGTGAGTATGTTTAAAAATGATTAATGGTTTTTCAATTAGCCGGGTTATACAAAAACGGACTTGGGCTAAGAGCTTTTATTGCTGGGGTAAATATGTTTAAAAACGATGCTAGATATTTATTGAGCGCACGTTTGGGCGCCTAGAGGAGATATTGAGCTATGACTGAATTGAAATACATCATCAAAATATCGAGTACTATTTGCGCTAAAATTGCTATACATATACGTTTAAATGCAGCACCTCAATAAAAAAATAAGATGTATCATACAAAAACTAATTAAGATAGGTTATGTCGTGTATGATTAAGCATTGGTACTATACGGGCATAAACGTAGCACTCTAGCATAAAATATACGGCTTATATCATGATATTGTAAAGCACTACCCAACTACAACTAATCAAAATACATCAGCTAAGAGCATGCTTTTTAATGGTGAATCACTGCGGTGCGGCTGACTCGGAAAAAGAAAACATTGGGATAACGATCCCAATTGCCATCATGGGGCTGCAAATAGGGAAAAACAGCATCCTCCACCTGATCTTTTTGACTATTGTTCTGACCTGATTGAGAATTTCAATTAGTATAAATTTTAGAAAAATGAAAATAAAACTCACTCAAAATATCAGCACTGGCAGCGGTTATATTCCCCTCGCCTAAAATAAGGAATGTGCTCATAAATTACACAACCTACAAGGGTATTGTTGAAAATGAGTTACACTAGCGTTACAGACATAGGTGGGCTGCACCAAAATTCTGGGAGGGGGAGGGGTGAAAAAATTTCTGGGGGTAGGGGTGAAAAAATTTTTAAAGGTCAAAAATGGTCTTAAAAGTGGTCGTATGGCAAAAAACACCATTTTTTGACGTTTCTCATCAAGCTCTATCCAATGGCATCAAAAAATTGCTAGCAAAAGCAAAAAAAATTTTTCTCAGGGGGTATTTTGATTTCTGGGGGTATTTCAACCTCTAGGGGGGTGCATACCCCCAAACCCGCCCCCCACGCCCATGTGTGGTTACAGAGCTGATATATGTGGTTTAATGGTTTACTTTGTTTTTTCTCATTGGGAACAGATTTAGCAGCGCTCGTTTTTGCCACCACGGGGTCGCCTAAATATTACTAACAATTTGAATTGAATAGCACATACTTAAATTTAAGCATTCACTTTGAGTTTCTTCATCATCGTTGAGTTTTATAAATTTTAGTGGCTTTGAGGAATCGCCTAAAAGACAAACGCAAGCTACTAAGGGATCTTGTATTCATTGCCACTTCAGAAAGGAACTATACTGGCGCCAGTGTGCACTTCAGAAAAACGGGTCACTGCGGTTCAGTGATATTTTGTTTACCATTCAGTGGAAAAATTGCTGAACAGGAGTATCCATTTTTCTGAAGTTCAAAGAGAGGTCACGAAAGGGCAGTGACCATTTTTCTGAAGTTCAAAAGAGAGGTCATGGAAGTGCAGTGACCATTTTTCTGAAGTTCAAAAGAGAGGTCACGGAAGTGCAGTGACCATTTTTCTGAAGTTCAAAAGAGAGGTCACGGAAGTGCAGTGACCATTTTTCTGAAATTCAAAAGAGAGGTCACGGAAGTTCAGTGACCCTTTTTCCGAATTTCAAGAGAAGGTCACGGAACTGCAGTGACCAACATGGGCAGCAGCAAAATCCTGGGGGGTCTGCTGGGGCAAAATCGCCAAAAATTTAATTCTGGGGCCTCTGCTAGATTCTTGGGGGAGGGGTTCCAGACTCCTCATGCCCATGCGTGGCAGTGACTGTTTTCCTGAATTTCAAAAAAGTCAATGAAGTGCAATAAGTTATGTTATGAGCAGACATTGGTGCAGGGGGTTTGGGGGGTTTGTCTCGCCGGGAACTTAAAATACCCAAAGATTAGTGTAGACCCGACCCCTAGGTTTTCCAAAAAGTGTTGGACAGTATTTTTACCATAACTACTGTTTCTGAATAATGAATGCCTACCTTGCATACAGAAATTCGAATTAGGTAATAAGTTTTAGCACAGGTAATTTAATTACATACATGTGGCCGCATGAAGATACATAAATAAATCATAGGTAGCGCGTTAGCGCGTACCTATAATATACTTGGGTACCCCCAACACCTGGGCACCCCCTACAGCTATAACGGGACACTTCTGGAAGGTGCGGTTTTTTTTAAAAGAAAGATAATAAAAAAATTCGCTGCCCGTGTTTTTTTGTTTTTCTTGAAACTCAAAATTGACTGTGTAAAGAAGGTGTAAAAGTTTTTGTGTAACGTTATAACATAGGACAAATTTTGGGACCTTTTTACTGCGGCATGTGGACAACTGAGTATTGATGACTCGAAGGATTGAACAGAATAGGATAATAGAGGGATGAATTCTTCAGATGACACTTTTTTTGTTTTTTGAAATTCGCATTAGTTATCGAATGGCAGTGTAAAGAGTGCGAAAATCTGGGGGTGAAAAAGCACTTTTTGGTCGAGTTTTCAACCTGCCTATGTCCGATACTAACTCCGGTTATGAGGTTTTTGAAATGTTTTCTGACAGAAATGTAGAGCGGATCAAGGGCTACATTCTGCATATAAGCAAAGTCTTCTATGCTCTATGGTGAGTTAGATCCTGGGGTTTAAAGTTTACACTCTAGTGGATGGTGTAAAAAAACGGATTTTAACTAAGATTTCTCTGCCAAATTTTTCCGCTTATGAGTCAGTGTAAATCGAAGACAGCATTAATAAAGTGCCTCTCAGGGGCTAAACATCGCAGCAAACCGCATTTAAAAAAACGCAATATTGAGTTATTTATGGGGGTGTAAAGTTCGAAATCAGAGGTAAAAAATGGGCGAAAAACACGTTTTTTACGAAGTTTGATTGATAAATCATACCAAATAATTTTTGCAACAGAATTTTGGCACACAGGAATGTACTACGATTTAAAAGCTACAAATTGTACCAAACCGAATTTCTTTAAACTCAATGGGGAGTTCGGTACGGAATTTTGAAGTTTACAGTGTTCTAAATGATGGAAAATACGTTTTTGTTGCGTTTTTTGTTCGCCACTTTCTCCGTCCAGAAGTCGGGATAAGTCTAATAGAATAAAAATAAAGTGCTTTATATCGGATGCATGTCAAAGCAAATTGTCTATACATTAATATTTAGCGAGTGTAAAGTCAAAAATTTGGAGTTTAAAATGCGTTTCTGTCTTGTTTTTTCTGCCTGCTTCTCCGGTTACGAGTCAGGGACACGTTTATCAAGTCTAGAAATGGACCAGGAACCAAATTTGATATGCCAGTCTGGCACATATGTTTACACTCTACGGTGTTGTAAAGTAGTTTACACCAATTGTTAGTTTGCCCATAGAACATTATGTAGACTTAATTTTTTCATAAATATTAATCGTAATATCGGAACAATATCAAAATTACGAATCTGACTAAAATCTTCTTTACACTAGGTGTTTACATGAAGTTTACACTACATATGTATTTATCTTCGTTTTTGAGCATTCCAGAAACCTAATTTTTTCCTGGAGTCTAGAAGTTTTCAAAGGATCAAATGTGAGACGTCACGTAGGTGCGTTTGTTTACATCCAACAGTGATGTAAAGTAGTTTACACTCATTGTTTATATGTCCTCAGACCATTGTAGAGACATAATTTTTTCATGAATGTTGATCATAATATCCGAGTAATTTTTTACACTGCATGTTAGCCTTTGTTCTAGAGCATTGCAAAAACCGAAATTTTTTCCTGAGATATAAAAATTTACAGGGAATGAAATATATACGTCAGTTGGGCGCGCTTGCTTACACTCAGCAGTATTGCAAAGTGGTTTAAACCTAATGTTTATTGTCTTCAAAACATTATGGACTCATTTTTAAATAAATGTTGAAAGTAATATGGGAGCAATATCAAAATTACGAATCCGACTAAAATATTCTTTACGCTATGTGTTTGTGTAAAGTTTACATTACGTGTTAACCTTAATTCGATAGACTTGCAGAGACTTTGTAACTGAAGTCAAGAAATTTTCAAGGATTCATATGTGAGACATCAATTAAGTGAGTTTGTTTACCCTCAAAAGTAATCTAAAGTGATTTAAAAATTATGTTCAAGTGTCCTTAGATCATTGAAGAGATGTAATTTTGTCTTAAATGGGTTGCATTAAAGTTAAATCCTTCTTAGCCGTGTTTATAATATGTTTCACAAAATCTTGCACATGGAGAGCTATCGTTTAATTGATGTAAATTGCCTGCAAAAGTGGTTTAAAATGAACCAGCAATCACACTACTGTGCACAGAAGTCGACAAAGATATGCAGCTTTATTGTAATCATGTACATTAATAAGCCGTAAACTGTTAGTATTCTCTACACCTAGTAGTTGTGTAAAGTTTGCACTATTCATTTGTTGTTAATATGTAGTCTATACTACAAATTTATTTTACTACCAAATCAAAGCGTTAGTGTTCCTTACATTTGATATTTGCGTGAAGTTTTTGAATTTTTGCCGAAAAACTTTGCTTTCTAATTTACCAACATCCCGCCTTTTCCATTTTCTTAAAGTTTAAAATCTTTTATAAGTCTCTTAATAATTTAATGGTAGGTTTTAACTTTAAGTTTCTCTTGGTTTACAACTCTCGCTTAGCAAGCTCATTTTTCAAAACTTTTTCATAGTGATCAGATTAGTCGCGTTTAGTTTGGAATTGGTGGACGGTCGTTATTTTATTACTCGGCTTAAATAAACCAAGTGACTATCTTTTGATTATTTTCTTTATCGCAAATTCAAACACCCAATTTTCAATTTGAAAATTGACCCAATTTTCAATTTGAAAATTGATCCAATTTTCAATTTGAAAATTGAAAATTGGGTGTTTTCAATTTCAAAAGTCACAACACATTGTGCTTGTGTATTGATTGAGTGAGGATTTGCAATGTGAATTCGTTGGTTAAATATTTGTGCTTGATTATAAGTGAACTGCACATTAAGAAGAAATAACTTAATGGAGTTTTAATTTGAAAATGGATGGTGTCAATAAGGTTGTCTTGTTTAAAAAGGATAATGCTGATGTTAAGAACAATATTGTTTTCCGCGTTCTTGGACTGTTGTCATTATTGTGGCATATTACTGATTGTGTTTACTGACTGATGTACTGAAATCACGCTAATTAAAAGTAGTGTACTAGCAAAGAAAAATGCTCCGATGGAACAAAAAAGATGAATATACTTGGAATTGTGGATTATTATGGATGTAAAAGGAGGGGACTAGGAAAAATCTACCTAAAGTCGGAAAATCTGCTAAAAATCACACTTTCTCTAAGCAACGCAAAAAATCGATGTATATTCTGCGGCCTCTAAAAAAGTGTCTTTTTTAAATAATGTTCGAAGTTTCAGATAAGAGTGTATAAACGAAATCTATCAAGGTTACTTTTTTAAATTGCTGGCACCTGATTGATAGAAAACTAAGAGGTACATATTGTATTTAAAGTTGTTTTATTTTATGAGCATTATAGCAAGCAAAGCAGGAGCCGAGTGATTAGTGCACACAATCGTTTCGGGCATGCTTGTGTATCTACATTAAGTCTGTTTCAAGTCAACTTACGCGTTTCCTACTGTTTTAAACCAACCATGTCTTCAATTGTCTTCGATGTTTGCTATTTCATTCAATTGGCTTGGAAGACTGTTAGTTTACTTAATATCATTTCCCATAGCTACTGCATAGCTAACGTGCTGCTGTTTCAATCATTGTTATGGTTGAATATTTATTTTAATCTGTTGGCCGCAGAATATACATCGATTTTTTGCGTTGCTTAGAGAAAGTGTGATTTTTAGCAGATTTTCCGACTTTAGGTAGATTTTTCCTAGTCCCCTCCTTTTACATCCATAATAATCCACAATTCCAAGTATATTCATCTTTTTTGTTCCATCGGAGCATTTTTCTTTGCTAGTAGGTATATATTTGTACAAATGCGTAGGTGGGTACATTTTCGATTCCAATAGCTGCAATCCGCCCATTCTAGGCTTTAACCCTTAATTTACCGTGTGTTTCCAGCAGTCATTTTCACCATCTACTCGATTTTAGATTGAATCAATAAAATCAGATAAAAGTATATAAATTTGAAAGCCCTTGTTCTCCTGATTCCAAAAATATATTTCTCCTTTCACAATTTTCACTTTCCGTTGAGAAAAAATGGAAAAACTATAACTAAAAAACCAACATGGCAGCCTATGGCACATTTGAAAAAAATCGATACGTCGGCATTCGGTAGCTCACCATAATGCTGCATTGAGCAAAGCGCGATACAGCATGACCACACCTGGGCGTGGGTTTGGGGGGGGTATGCACCCCCCCCAGAAACCAAAATACCCCCCCAGAAATCAAAATACTCCCCCCAGAATTCAATTTTTGAAAATTTTTTTCGTTTTTTTCGCAATTTTTTGATGCCAATGGATAGTGCTTGATGAGAAACGTCGAAAAATGGTGTTTTTATCGCCATACCACCATTTTTAAGGCCATTTTTCGACCTTCAAAAAAATCTTGCACCCCCCCCAGGATTCTTCTTGCTGCCCACGTATGAGCATGACTATTACGGTCTACGGAGTCAGTTTAGATTCCTGCATGCACAGTATTAGGTACATAGGTGCATTATGAGCGTACGTATTTGAGTTTCACCTATGTATATGCCTACCATTAAAATTTCAAAAATATTGAATTTCTAAATAACCAAAGCCTTCTACTTCATGAAACTCATAGAAAACGTGTTAAACAAGGAAAAAAGGAGGATAGATGATGTTTCACGGCACAAAAATGAACTTAAAATGAAAAAATCAAGAAAAAACCAGCATACTCGACCAAAAATCGAGTACACAGGAAATTAAGGGTTACGCAGAGGCTGATTTTGATATTCGTCGGACGAGACCACTCATGGGCGAGATTGGTCTGCATTTGCCGATAATTTGATGGACTACCAAAAATTGATTGATCCTCATATTTGGATTTTTGGTGCTATGTTTAGCGAGTTTGCCCCATCGGACCCCCAGAATTTGGTCGCTGCTTAAAATTCGATTTAATTGAACAGACTACAGCGAGCAAATAAGTATCTTATAACACTGTCAAAAATTTGACATTTTTGAGTAAAAAATTATCTTCAACGTTTAAAAGGCACACTTTTTATGATTTTTTGAAAAATCGACGATCTGTGGAATCCAGCTAATTTGATGGGGTCTGTAGCCATTCTGGAGCCGAATTCCCGAAAAACACCTCTCGATCATACCTGCACAATTTGAGGGCCAAAATGGCGTCAAAAACAGTATAAATGCTAAAATAGCTTACAACTGGTTACTGAATAATTTCAAGCATTTGAGGGAAATGTTTATTTTACTTCCGTTTTTATTCTTTGTTTCTCATTCTGCTATCCTATTGTTCCGTTCTGATAGTCCAGCTTGTAGATCTCAGCTTGATGCCCCTTGCGCATGTCTGATCTTACTTGAATTTAATATTTCCCACCCTCAAACGACTCGAAAACAGTATCTGATTCATGTAATTCATTGCAAGTGATCAATTTCTAAAGCGCAAATGTATTTATCGTTCACAGCTACGCAGAACTCTGAAAAAGCAATTGCGTACACTACTCTCATCATCAACGTTGTGCAAATGAGTTATGAAGTAATCTACCTGTTTACCTAATGTATGCATAGCAGTCCTGTATAAACAGACAAACATATTCTAGCCTGGCCACGTAATTGTCATATTAATTTGAATATTAGTAGGCACTTACGCTAGTAGCACGAGTCCATAATTTTTATGCTGGTACTTTCTATATACGTTTCATTAGACGTTTTATGTAGTATGCTCATTCTTCATCACTGTGCTCGCATGTAGTCTTTTGTTGCAAAGTCGCACAGGTTTGGTAAAGTGGAGCATTAGCTTTACCCCTGTTTGAAAAGGCAAAATGGGGTGAAACAGCTTTTTGGGCGGTGAGACGGTGCATTTAATTAGGCCCTCATATGGCTGGTTCTTGAGAGCAGGGATTTTCAAAGATTTCCATCAACATTTTGGGGCGCCAGTTGGGTACCTCCCATACTTGTTTACGTAGGGGTAGAGACCACACATGGGCGTGGGGGTTATAGGGGGTATACAAGCCTCCAGAAGTTGAAACACCCCACCCCAGAAATCAAAATACCCCCAGAATTCAAATTTTGAAATTTTTTTTCGCTTTTTTAGCAATTTTTTGATGCCATTGGATAGTGCTCAATGAGAAACGTCAAAAAGTGGTGTTTTTTTTGCCCTACGACCACTTTTAAGACCATTTTTTCACCTTCAAAAATTTTTTCACCCCCCCCCCCCATAAATTCGTGTGCTGCCCACCTATGGTAGATACTACATATATTGGCGTAATTAATTTTCTGCATCGGAAAACCGCAGGAGTCGTATTCAATTTTATGATACAATTTTACGCATTGGTTCTCCTCCCATAGAATGCTTAAACGCAAAGCAAATGTTAGAGGAAGCAAAAATTGTAAAAAATCCACCATCTCGGGGGTTTATTGGAGGCTCGCCTGCATCCACACAATCGAAAATTGTTTCATCTTGGCATTGGTCGCAATTTCTTGTAGCAAGTCACATGCCTGCATTTCAACTAAATGGTAACCTGCTTGAACAAAAGATTTTGCGCGTCCCATAGTCTTATCTCTTGCTTCTTTTGCATTTAAACTCTTATCATATTGATTCGAACGTTAAAAAACGACTTTTGCAGCCCAGGCGTTTTGGCTGATTTTAGGCAAAAAACGTGCATTTTCCTCCGTTTTTCGCGCCTTGCATCTGGAGCTTTCATGCTATGAAGTTTGGGTGTCCAGAATCAAAATCTACACGTTATTCTGCATCAGAATATGTATTATATGTATATCTAAGGGCCCAAAAACCTCCGTCATTTTCCCTTCAAAGTTGGCAAACTTCGAAATTAAGAGCACGTTATAAGATAGGCACTAAGAAGGCGTGGTTTCTTAGAACCGCCCTAACTTTGGATTGCTTCATCGTATTTCAATTTGGGTTTCCAGTCTATTATAGTACCGACAATTTCCTATCTGATAGTACCAAATCCAATAATCTAACCTGGAAATAAGTCCCAGTCATTTTTAAAAATATCGGAAAAATGTATCGTTTTCAGCCAGATTGGCCTACTGTAGCAGTAAGTAGGCATAGTATAATAACCCATGCGAGGAGCGCATGACTGCCGTACCTAACTACGCATATATGTCTGTTGCATAAGTATACTTATGTGTATTGCCTTAGTGCACAGCGTGATGAATAGTATATACACTCACACACACACACACACACACACACACACACACACACACACACACACACACACAACAATTTTGGCAATGGGGTGACGATGCAAGACATAGATTGAAGAAATTGCCCATGGCAGAGTTCTGTTATTATATTTTTTAATTATGAAACAGCCAGTACTAAATTGAGTTAATTGATTATTAATTGATCCAATTGAATTATCAAATTATGAAGCAATCATAATAATAAATCAAGCTGATTTAGTTATAAATTAGTCTTAGCGCATCAATGACTAATTAATTTTTAAATTTTGGCAAGGTATTGCTTTTGGGTAATTAGCAAATTATTAATTTTTGAATTTTGGCAAGGAAGTGCCTTTTTAGCAATGGGAATAATAATTTTAAGTAATCAACCTGCAATTACTTAATTACTAATTGTGCTCAACTTTAAGAAGCTAGATTTCAAGCAACTGGTGCCAAATTAACGCCTTGTTGCAAAATAAGAGTATGTATCTAAGAAATAAACAAAAGGGTGCTTGTAGAGTGACTATCTTTTCATAACAATTAAAAGAACGCTTGCTTATTTTAAAATGGAAGCAAAGAAACATAACAATAAGCTCGACTACCTTTTTCCAAGCAAAAAAATAAAATTGATAATTTTCGAACAGAAAGCCTCTATGATAAATTTTGTTCTTTAATTAACATTTTGATTGCTTTGGGTCACACTTGTAATTTATGTAGGTACCTGTTTTAATGATTATGAGGTCAGTCATTTTGTGAATTAAGATGGATTTTAATACAATTTTTGAGTCTAAATAACCTATGGTCAAGAATTTGCTGAATATTCTGTGATTAATGCCGCATTCTTATTAAAATGCAGAAGACCAAAACAAGATAAAAAATTTTTAAGTTCATTTTAAATTGCGATAAAATTGAAAATTACTGCTAGATATCTTTCTATTGCTTATTTGCGAATGTAAGATCGAGCCAAACACCATCTTCCAACTAAATGTATAATGTATTTTTTGTGCTTTAAGCGCAGTGCATACGACAGAAAGATGAAATCATTCAGATGAATTTTTCGAATCTGTTGCTTTGCCGGCTTGGAAAACTCTTCACTTATATTTGACTCAGCCCTCATCCGCACCGCACTTGTCAGAGCAATTGCATTTTTGTTGGTCATGAACTAACGTGGGTATATAGAAGTTTGTAGGTAACTACGTAACAAAAGTATGTTGTACGTATTGCATCTAAAATGCACAATCAGCTACAGCAACAGACTGGCCTTCATTTACATAATTTATGCAGTCTGACAATCAGGCTGATGCTTTCATACAAGCTGTGCACTATGCGCCTTTTAATGCAGCAGCTCGGGCAGAAAAAAGTAGGACAAGAAAAATCGGAGCCAAAGTTCAGATCGATAAAATTAAAGTGACAAACGTACATGCATGCAGCCCGTTCATTCCGCACGCGTACAATTAATGTCCTGCGCGCGCATTCTGCACTCAGACAAAAAAATATTACTAAGGAGACGCAATTTAATATCTTCTGTAGATTAAACTGAATTCTTTCGGTTCTTGTTAGTGCACTGCAGTAGGTATACCTACATATTAATTGTCTTAAAAAAATAGCTAGTATTGTAATTGTTGAAAATCTCATAAAATTTGAGTACATCAACCAAAAGGCCTCAAATTTTCAAACAAATGGATTTCACGCTTTGAATATTACTATGCAATGCACTGTACAAATAAAAGTTGTTTAGAAATGTAGAAATGATAAATTTGTTAGAATGAAATAATAAATAATGTAAGAATGCGGTAATATTAATTTTAAAATTTTCATTTCTCATCCTTTAAGAGTCATGTAAAACGGGCCTAATTTTAATTGAGATCACTGCAATAATACAAAATTACATGCAGGTAATATGTATAGTTTTAAGTTTCATTGTATGTTCATTTCCAGAAATTTTGTTTTGATGCCCAAAAGGTGGTATTTTATCAGCAAAATAGGAGATGCTTGCATTTCATAAATCATTCAGCGTTCATGCACAATTACACTCATATGCATGTACTTATACGCGGGTACATGTAGGTACGTATAAAACAAAGCCATGCCATGTGATGTGTAGCTCGCTCCCATGCACACTATATCGTTGCAGCATGGCACACAATGCTCATCCAATCATAATACAGATATGTAGGACAAGACAATTTTGGCCACGCCCACTTTAGACTGAGCTCTGAATCGGGTTTTTAACGTTCAAATCAATATGTAGCAGACAATTGGTTTTGTTTTGGCACGCCTTATATTTACCAATTTTGATTTTGTATCCATTTTGTTTATGTTTAATGTAAATCTTTATCCTAGAAAGAAACCTATTCTAGCCATTTTATAGCAATTATAGACTGCTTCTCCTCATGTCTGTACCTGTCTGCTGGAATTATGCCTATTGTGTCCGGTTTGAGAAAAAGTTTCCTAAACACCAAATTGCACGCGCTGGCGATTGTTAACAATTTTTCAAATGGATCAACCATAGTCTCGGACATGAATATGTCTCAAAAAACCATTAAGTCACTCTTGCAGTATTTTAGTATTTCTTCTTTGGAGTTGAAAATCTATAAAAAAGCAAAAAATTAACAAATTCAAAAATTGAAAAATGCAGAAAGGCACACTTTTTCTTCTTGATCTATATACCAACTGTAAAATTTTTGATATTTGTCTGGTTTCATCAAAGTTGGAAAGTGAAAACACTCATCAGGCCATGGTCCAATGTAATCCCAGTTGTTGCAGGTGTTAAAACCATGAGGAAAATAGCCCTTACTCAGTTCCATGATTCCAAATGTTTTTTGCAAATTTGTCAGTATCATTGGCAAAAAATTAAAAGAATCGATTATCCTTAATGTTTCAAACAAAATGGACATGAGCTCGAGGCCTGTCTAAAACTAAAACACTTTAAAATATCAATATTATGCCTAAAAATTATTTGTTTTTTACCCTTGCTAACAATCTTTGGTACTATTCCTTGCCAAAAGATAAACTGCAATATAAATTGCCTATCATATCCTTTTGCATTGTGAGCTTTGTTGTCACATGTTTCATGGAAAATAAAAATGTACAAAAATCATCAACGCAGTCTTCACCTGCAAATATTTTTCTATTTCCACCGCACCAATAAGACATAGAAAGTTCCTTGTTACAACAAGTGTCACACACAATGTGAGCTATGCACAAGTTGGGGATGTGCTCTAGCTTGGGTCCATAAGACGTGTCCTTCAAGACACACTCCTGGGTAGCCTCAAAATTGAAAAACACAAAACAAGGAATTATTTCTTCCTTTTCTCGCTTACTTGGTCTTTCCTCATCCTCCATATAACCTGGATCTATCAAGTTTTCTTCCTCCTCCATTGTAATTTTTTGCATGCAGCATAAATGATCTAAAAACTAAAAATGTAAGAGAAATTTACAAAAAATAAAAATTATTTTTAAACCTCTTATAAGCACTTCTTTCTTGCAAGTTTGACAACAAAAATATCCGCATTTGTGTGTTTCTTCTTGTTGAATTTTCTAAAATGTCTACCGCATTGTTTACAACACTGTATTTGCATGCAAACAGAACTATTGATCAGGCCCTTTATTCCATTTGATTTATAAATTCTGCAACAATTTTCACAGTACGTATAATTGCAAAAAAATTGATTGCTCAAAGACGAAGTCAAAAATGCCTCTTTTACACAGGGTGGAGAAGGATAGCAAGAAGCGCATTTCTTGGCGCATCTGTGTGCTTTTATATGATCATAGACAATGTTACAAGACTTGCAAAGATACCTTGATGAAAAGAAACCTTTAATTCTACCAATTACAGTGTAGTGCCCATTGTGCAAATACAAATGCAAAATTTTATTGCATTCTGTTGACCCTTGAAATTTTAAAATGTAATAGCATTTAAAATTCCAGAAAAAATATAGAACAACTCACCCACATAGACCACTTTGTTTGAGCAGCCCTTGGCAAATACTTTAATTTGGTAGCCAAGCACAACTTGCTGTACTTTGCAGAGTTAGGTGATCTTGCAAGGCCCCTTGTGGTTTTCCAACCCCACCAGCTTCATCAGTTCCTGCGCCATAGTTTTTTGTATTTTGTGGCGTCTAATATTGCCCCGTTGTATCATATTCCAATGGTACGCAGGGTCCTCCTTGTGCAAATAGGCTCTTGCTACTACAAGGGCCCTTGCCAGGCATAAATTGTCCTTGTTTGAAATCTTGATAAAACAGCCTCCGTGGGCTCAATTCAAAAATTTTTTGTGCAAAAGGTATTTGGTGCGTCTTCTGGTCTGGGAAGGTGGTGTTAGTGTAACAATTTTAATTGTCAAGTGTTCAGAGTCAGTTTTCAGCTCTTGGTTAGATTGTGAAATCCACTCAATTTGGGCTAAAATTATTTCTCCGGTAATGTTTTGAGGACTTCTAAAATGTAACAATATGGGTGTGTTTGAGTTTAGGTTCGAAAATTGTAGTCCAACTAGCGCCATTGGGTTTGTTTTAGCTAAAATCAAATTAATGGCATGATCAAAAATGGTAGGTATATGTTTGTATATATTTTCGAGTTGATTGGAATTCATAAATCAAAACTGATATTTGACGCCTTTGGTATCAAATTGTCTAATACACTGCATGACGGGGTCACTCTGCTCGTAAAACCCCTCCAGCACAAAATTGCCCCCCAATTTGTTGTTCGTCAGATGGTAGCCATTCATCAACTATTATTAAACTAACGCTTTCAAACGAGCTATTATTGCCCTCAATTTGCTGTTTGCCAGATGGTAGCCATTTGTCAACTATAATTAAACTATCACTTTCAAACAAATTACTGCTAATATTTTCGAAATTGTTATTATCCAAAACACTATTAGGTTTTTCACTAAGCTCCGATTCCGAAAAATTGCTATAATCTAGCATTAGTTCATAATTGCTTCCACTCATTTTTACACCGGGATAAAATTATCTAAAAACAACAAATTATAATAAAGCGAGTGTACCATTAACCAAAGGCGTGCTAGCTAAGGAATGTGAGCTCAAAACGAGCAATGCAATACTCTTGCAAAATTTCCTACTTTTTATTTGCATTACATCACATGTTTCTAGTGGAGCAAAATTCAAATAGCGCTGCTATACACTTTCAAAATATCCTCAATTACTTTTATCAGCATTACAACACATGTTTCTAAGGGAGCAAAAGATCCAAATAGCAAGGCTACCATTAATCAAAGGCGCACTAGCTTATAAATGTAAGCTCAAAATGAGCAATTTGATACTCTTGCTAAATTTTCTACTTTTTATTAGCATTATATCAAATGTTTCTAGTGGGGAGGAATTCAAATAGCGAGGGTACCATTAATGCGCTAGCTAACAAATGTAAGCTCAAAACGAGCAAAGCAATAAATACTCTTGCAAAAATATCCTAATTTACTTTTTTATCAGCATTACATCACGTTTCTAAGGGAGCAAAAAAGCCAAAAGCGAGCTAGCTAATGAATATAAGCTCAAAACAAGTGATGCAATACTCTTTTAAAATTTCCTCAGTCACTTTTTATTGGCATTACATCACATGTTTTTAAGAGAGCAAAAATACCAGAGGCACACTAGATAATGCATGTAAGCTCAAAACAAGCAATGCAATGCTCTTGCAAAAATTTCCTCAATTAGTTTTGATTAGCATTACATCACATGTTTCTAATAGAGGCAGCCATACTGCATTTCCATACCCTAATTACGTTTTCCTGAATACTGTAGGTAGCCCATTAGCTCTAGATAGCAGCTGATACTCTTTTAATATTTGTTCTAAATTACGTATCACTGGGGCTTAAGAAGACCTAGAGAATATTTTCATTACATTAGCTCCATTGCTTAGCTTTATTTCGTAAATGTTGGTTGTGCTTATAGAATACTACGTTTTTTATTTAGCTGCTTAACAATATGAGCAATAAGCCTCAAACTAAACATCATGATTTCAATCTTGGCAAAAATTTATACTGTTTAGTTTCAACGTGAAATAATTATATAAATATTGGTTTTCAAGTTTGCAAGACCTACGGCCCTTATGGTGGGCTATATCCAACGTGCCAAGGAATCAACTTAATGGGGCAACAATACAACCTGTTGCTAGCATTTGCGCCCAACATCTCCACCGCTCTGCTTTTTCATGATGTGGATTTTGATTCTGTAGATTTAACCTATGGTTCAAGAGTTTTGGTCAAAATAGGGCTACTTGGAGAATAATTCATGTATTTGCAAAATGCCAAGAGAGAGCAAGAAATTGCACTGATGGCTAGGCATTTTAAATTGTGGCAGGATAAGAGAGCCGCAATTGCTGTGGCCATCAAAAAAACTGAAGGTGAAAATTGCTCTAAAATTAAATTTTGTTTATATATTTATAATGCAATTGCTTTTGTTGCTGTATTTGATTGACAAACATGAAAATTAAAAAATTTTCCAAGGAGTGGTCGCCCCAACACCCGACAAAAGCGAGCTACTAAATAAGGAGTCAAAGAAAATGTGTACGACTGTTCCCAAACCGCCGGTCATTAAAAATAAAGGTACATATATGGTTTCTTTTATAAAACGTATTTATTCTTTAATATAAATTTAAGTTCAATAAATAGCCATAAAAACTAAAGTTTATTTGTGAAAATTGCTCTGCTTTTTTCAAAATACATAAAAGTGTAATTTCAGTCAAGCCATCTGACGACAAATTAAAGCAAGATGCCATTGAAAAAACAATTCCTGCGACTTTGCCTCAAAAGTACTTTGGGAAATTGTCAACTCCTGCAGTGTGTTCAAGCCGGATATTGCTAGCACTTCCGATAAATGAATATTTTTTGCAGCTTAGAATTAGTTAATTTCATAGATGCATTCTTATTTCAGTGCAACAAATTGTTAGTTTTAGTAGTATGTTATCATTCTTAACAATAGCCACATTTGTATGCTATAATTGATACCACACTTTGTTACTATTATTTCAGGCGCATCAAAAGTTGATTGTGATTTGAACTTTTTCACCTGGGATGATCAATCTTTTTTCTACTGAAATGTTCTCCAACTTGGAGCTAACTGCATTGTTCGAAAAAAACTTTTCCACTTGGGCTGAAAGAACTCGTTTTCTTAATTAGATTTTTTAGCTGCTGAGTTCAATCATTTCTACGCTTGGCATTTTTCTGCTCTGTATGCCAGTGTAAAACCATGAAAATCTCAACAATGACAATTTCAGCTTGGTACAGCCTGTGCGTTCATTATTTAACAATACCTAGTTAAGCTCCTCGAAGCACTTTTATTCAACAAAATTCATATTATCTGCTCTGTAATATATTTCGCTTTCTAATCATGCTACTTGTGTAAAATTTTTCAATTTTTTTGTACCTGTACACACTTATAGAAAGACTTCAAATAAGGCTGCTTGTTTGTGTGTTTTTAAAGAACATTATCATTTTGCAGATTAATCAAACAGCGCTCGACAACATTGGCTTATTTTTACATTATTTTTGTTTAAATGGTCACAATTCCATTTACAACCGCCATTTAAAACGTTTATATGCTAATTTTTTCAATGATATAATCGAATTTGACACGAAAACACAATTATTCAATTTATCATCCGTTTCCAACATTCAATATAGAGACTACTTTGACTCATACATTGAGAACCTAATAACAAACACCAATATTTCTATTCATTTTTCTTTAAGTGTATTATTTAATGTTTATCGGTAATAATTTTGGGGAGGGATAAACATCAAAGACACCTCGGCAACCCAAACAACTTTATTACCGTAAACACGTTGCCAATAATTCTACCCATCATGCCGGAATTTGCCGCATCAGTAACAATGACTATTCTGACACAAGCTCTGATGATATTGCCTGGTTGGATTGCAATTTCTGGCTGGGGTCCGGAAAATGTTAGTTGGCAAACCATGTAATTAGAATAATTTAAGAAACTGTTGTTTGTTTGGTCACTCTGTAGTGCTATTATTTATTAGTTGGGCATTAAAAATCTATATAGCTACTTGGCGAGTTGTTGTGCCAATATATCAAGTGAATTAACAAATTATTATAGAATAATACCTAATTAAATCTTTGTATAATGCCACATACAAAAATGCACATAGGTACATACCAAAGCACGTTTAGGTGTAAGAAGGACTTGTGCGTAAGTATGTGCACTCTCAAAAATAATAATCTCAAGCTTATCATAATAAGCAAGAAAATGCTGTGTACTTGAAGGGGGTGACGTCAAATGAACAATATTAAGAGCCCAATTTAATAATACACTCCCCTTGGGCACTAGGCCTACATGCAGCTATAGCGCCCCTGCTTAATACCACCCCCTCTGATGCTGGTCTGAATTGCAGCTATAACGCCCTGCTTAATACACCCCCCTTGGTGCTGGTCTGAATCGCAGCTTTAGCGACCTGCTTACAAAGCTGGCGCTTGAAGTGCAGGTGCACTATAGTGTGGTGCAGTCCATACCAGCGCAGCTTACTACTTATAGCCATATGGGCATGGGGTATAATCTGATTGGCTTACCATATTAGGGTACCATCCTTTAGGTCACACCATCCTGCTTCAGGCTTACAAGCAGTTAAATCACCAAAATTCGAGCTCATGTAGTAACCATCATAAGTAGCTATTTGTCTTTTTGTATAATTGCATTATCAACACTGTTACAGAAATCTTCACAGCAATAGTGATATTTAACATTTGAAGTTAGATTAGATCGCCAAATGTTTGGTTTTATTTGATATAAAGTTAAGCCTCAAAACCAATTTATATTAATCATTCTTAGATATCTGAGTTGACTTATTTTATAAGATTCTTGAGATTCTTGTACAATCCCTTTAGATCCTAAAAATCCAGTATTTGTACAAATAGCATGTGTGAAAAAACAGTACATTTAAATGCAGGAATTTGATGAGTGTCCATATTTCGAGTCCATAAATTTGCAGCAAGTTTTTAAATCATTTTCTGAAAGAAGGTGGGTTACAATTTAATTTTGTGGGTAAAGTAAAAGGAATTCTAGAAGTATGTGGTTAACATAGTTGATAAGCTTGAACAATAATGTGAGGTAAATTAGATATGACTATCACTAAAAGGATAGCAAAAAGAATGCTAAGAAGTATTTCCAAAATTTTTGGAAGAAAATGATTGAAATTCAGCAAATCGACTACCATGCTTTGATAATTTTCCTGACGTTGAATGTTTGTTGTGATTTGCAACATTTTGTGCAAATTGTCATTTTTTTCGAATTTCAACAGATTTTCCTTAAAAATGCTCAAATTTTGCAATTTTTCAGAATGCTAAACACTGTAAATTATATCTTGTACTTCAAAGTGACCCATTACTTCTTCTGCCTGGACTTCTCCAGATCCAGAATCGGGCTGGAACCATCCTGTATGGCATATGTTTGGCCCATATGCTGGTGCTCTAGTCATTGCTTACCAGCCCGCTGTGGAATGGTAATGGGGCTTTAGCTTGCTGATATTGGCGGCCTCCGATCAGCCATGGATTCCAGGGTCCGCCTAGGCATAGCCTTATTTACGCCAAATGGACCTCAACAATTATGACTGGTGTGTCCCTATTGTGCACAACAATAGCACTGAACCGACAAAAATTGGCAGTGCAACTGAGGAACCATTGTTGAGCCAACTTATCTCAGTGGTTGGCACTTTTATTTTACAGCTTCCATGATGTCTGCTGCTTACTTACTGCATATGAGCTAGTCAATGGTTGCCTCTCCGCCTCAAGTCATTGCTGTGTTTCTGCTTGTCTAGCCAGCATTTCTGCTTCCTGAAAGGTCGCCAATTTCCTGTCTAATACAAAACGCCAAAAATCAGACTTTAGACCATCTACCAAAAACCTCTGGTCAAAGCATCTAAAGCATTGGCATCTACATTAGGTCAGGCTTGAATGGCCAATTGTTGAATGTCTAAAGCATATTTAGTCACCGGTTCCCTATAAGCTTTCAGTCTGGAATGCCATTGCAATGCTTTAAGCTCCGTATTTTCTCGGGGCACAAAGCGCTGTCTTAGATGTTCTACTAATGCATTGTAAGATAATTGCTGACGCTCAGTGTCAGAAATTGATTCATGCACAATTCCTGCAAAATCTCTAAGATATGTTGGTAGCAACATCCTTTTTTAGCATCGTTCCGCCCATTACCCAAGCTTATTCTACCAAAAGAATTGGTCCAACAATCAAAATTTTCATCTGATCTCCCATGATAATGTTCTCCTATGGAAACTTGATTTCCAGTGCCTACGTGAGTGGGATCAATGGAGGAGGGAGTTTGTAAATCCTCTAATTGTTGTTGCTGTCAACATGTCACTGCTGTTAATCTTTCAAGTTCAGTTCTAAGTCTTTTGAGAGCATTTCCACAAGAAATAAAACATATTATTAAAGAGAATTTTGATGAAAAACGTCTAAAAAGCAGAGAAATCAGTGCAAAGATTGTAAAAATGCACTAGAATAAAAGAAAATCGTGTACATAATTAGCAATATATGCAGATAAATGGTTGTAGAGTAAGTGCCCAATAAAATAACAAAGAAAATATAATAAAAATTTTATTATATGAATATATGGGTTTAACACACATATATTGTCTATGAAGCCATTACTTGCATATAGTGAAGTTATTATTTGTAGTATATAGGAAAACCCAAGCCCTATCTTAATAACAGGATTAACATATATAGTAAACTAATTGTTCATATTATATAAGAAATTTCCATTCCTATCTTTATAATGAGTTTTATATTAACATGATTAAACGACTATGATTATTTTGTTGTCTGGTTTGTTGTTGACAACCAGCCCAGGTTGCAAAGCTTGGGCTGTTTAATGAGCAACTGGTTTGTATAATTGAAGTTTGCACTGCAGGAGAGTCCAGAACATGAATGCTTATGGATTGCAAAGGTCCAATGGACGCAAAGCAGTTATTTACCGTAAATTGAATCCTCTGTAATGTGGTTCCAAATGTATCATTGCTGGTATAATTTCATGCCCCCAGGGGACCAGGCGCCTGTTTGTTTGATACCATATGTATCGGGTCCTGGACCCATATGTTCAAAAATTTTGCTATCAACTTGCCCCTCCATGTTGCATCTATACCGCCTTCCTCTTGTTTGATATGAGTTATTACTGTAAGTAAGCCTTTGGCAAAGGTCACAATGTTGCATGTAGCGGTATTGCAAATTTGTGGGCTAAGTACTGCATCTTAGGGAAAAGCATTATTTGATATTCCGGAAAAGCGCATCTATTTCTGTAGAAAAGAAACTGGATTTCTATTGTCTTTAATATTAAGAAATAAGAAATAGTGAGGTTTGACTAAATTATACTTCAACAATATGTTATATAAATACAATAGGATTTGCAAAGTCTTGGAATAATAAAGATATGGCTTCAAAAAACATATTAAATCAATTTGTTGTATAGTAACTCACCAATCTCGGAAGTTCGTAGTATAATGCAGCTGGGTTGAAAATATTCCCAAACGCATTGCATATTAAAAACATAAGTGAATAGAAGCGCAAATATTTGAAAAACTCACTTTTTCAGAATATGAAATAAAGTTCATTAACAGGCTGGAGTTTTTATTGAATTAGAAACAAGGTTGGAATTGGAAAGTTCATTATCCATTAAAAAATAAAGGAAGAATCAAGTATATTGTTCTTGAATAATAAAGGTCAATCTAATTTTGAAAAGTGATAGCTTTTAAAAGTAAATGTCAAATCGATTCTAGTACATTGTTTATGGGAAATGAATGTCATGTCATCTCAATTTATTGAAAGTTCATTGTTTTGATAAGTTAACTTCAGCTCAATTTTAAAGTATGTGTACTCTATGTCCCTAAGTGATAATATTCATGTTGTATTTATGTGTATCACTTTTACACTTGATGCGTCAATTCTATGCAAACAGTTATGCATATTACAACATAGGCAAATGCTGCTGACAAAGATGGTACACATGAATGAAAATATGCAGCTTTATAAGACGATTAGAGAATCTGCATTGTTTTTACCTTAGACACAAAAAATATGAGTGCTTGAATGAAATCACAAAAAACTTTATGGGCCTTAGTTATGCAATTTTTGTTTTTCGACTATACCCATTGTAACCCCAAAAAGTTCTGCGCACCTGCAGCAACAAACATATGGCCATATGATTGTACAAAAATTTATCTGCTCATTAATGTGGGTTTGTGTAGTGCATTTGCCGACACCAAAAAGCTTGAAAAATAAAAGAACAGATATCAACCAAAAGAGCACCAGCTCACTCTTTAAACACATAAAATCACAAATTCTATTTGACGTCTCAATGAACTCGCGCTGGTAAAAAAATAAAGGACATGGAGGACATAGAGCATTTAACTTGCATGACTAAGACATGAAAATGTAATACAGCAATATCTTTGTTAAATGATTATGGGGTTCTTACTCTAGCAACACATGCACATTATATTATAACTAGCAAAGAAAAATGCTCCAATGGAAAAAAAGATGAATATACTTGGAATTGTGGATTGTTAAGGATGTAAAAGGAGGGGAGTAGGAAAAAAGCTACCTAAAGTTGCAAAATCTGATAAAAATCACACTTTCTCTAAGCAATGCAAAAATTGGAATATATTCTGCGACCTCTAAAAAAGTGTCTCTATAATAATTCTTAAAGCTTAAGATGAGAGTGTATAAACAAAATCTATAATGTTTACTTTTTTAAATTGCTGGCAAGTAGCAACGCTGACTTACTTCATATCCTGATTGATAGAAAACTAAGTGGTATTGTATTTAATGTTGTTTTATTTTGTTATGAGCATTATAGCAGGCAAATCAGGGTCCGATTGATTAGTGTACACAATTGTTAGGGCATGCTAGTGTACCCACATTTAGTCTGTTTCAAGTCAGCTTACACATTTCCTACTGTTTTAAACCAACAATTTCTTCAATTGTCTTGGATGCATCAATGTTTGCTGTCTCATTGAATTGGCTCAGAAAGACTGTTAGATTACTCAATATTATTTCCTATAGCTACTGCATAGCTAATGTGCTGCTTTTTCAATCATTTTTATGATTAAATATTTATTTTAATCTGTTGGCTGCAGAATACACTTCAATTTTTGCATTGCTTGGAGAAAGAGATTTTTATCAGATTTTGTGACTTTAGGTAGCTTTTTCCTAGTCCCCTCCTCTTACATCCTAACCAATTCCACAATTCCACATATATTCGTCTTTTTTTGTTCCATTGGCGCATTTTTCTCTGCTAATACTCAACTTTTAGTAAGCATGATTTGAGTACATCAGTTGGTAAACACATACAGTAACATGCCACAATAATGACAGCAGTCCAAGAACGCAGAAAACAATATTGTTCTTAACATCAGCATTATCCTTTTTGAACAAGACAACCCTACATTATTTAAACAGATACAAAGTTTTTCAGCAAAAACTGTATGCAAATATCAAGTGAAAGGTACACTAACGCTCAGATTTGGAGTAAAATAAATTTGTAGTATAAAGTATGTATTAACAACAAATGAATAGTGCAAACTTTATACAATTACTAGGATTAGCAGAAAACTAACAGTCAGATTCCCGGAAAATTTGAAAAAAATTAAGCTTCCGCAAGGCTCTAGAACTATAGTTAATATGCAGTGTGAATTTTACACAACCACAGAGTGTAACAAAAATTTTCAGTCGGATTCATAATTCTGATATTACTCTGATATTACCATCAACATTTATTTAAATATTAAGTCTCCTTAATGGCCCAAGGACAAATAAGTATCAGATGTAAACCACTTTACACCACTGTTGAGTGCAATCAAACTAGCGTATCACATTTCTGGTTCATTTTCAGACTCAAGATTATGTCCAGACTCATAACCCAGAACTTGGCAGAAAAAACAAGACAGAAACGCATTTAACTCGCCCCATTTTTTGACTTTAAACCTCTAAAAAAAGCTTAACATTGATGTAAACAAACGCAATTCTGCTGTGACGCGTGCCTCTTAGAAAGTACTTTATTTTTATTTAATTTAACCTCGCTTGACTTCTGAACAGAGAAAGTGGCAAACAAAGAAAATAGGCAAACATGTATTCTCTACTATCCACCACATAGTAAAGTTTAAAAATCTGAACACAACGCTCCATTGAGTGTAAATAAATTTGGTTCGGACCAGTTTGTAGCCCTTTGATTGTAGTCCGTTTGTATGTGCCAAACTTATGTCCCGCAAAATATTTAATATGATTTACCAATCCAAATACAAAAAAACCTGTTTTCCTGGTAGTTTTACACCACAGATTTCGAACTTTACAGCCCCATAAACATCTCAATATTACATTTTCTCAAAAGCGCTTGCCTCAACGTGTAGCCCTTAGAAGTTACTTTGTTTCTATTTCATTAAAGTCATCCAAACTAATAACCAAAAAAGTTGGTAGAGAAATCTTGGACAAAATCTGTTTCTTTTGTACTCATCCACTAGAGTGTAATGTTTGAACCCCTGGTTCTAAATAGCGTATTGATTGTAGAAAAAGTTGCTGGTAAGCACATGATAGTCCTTGATCCGTAGTACATTTCTCTCAGAAAAAAATTTCTTAAAAGTCATAAACAGAGTTGTTGACAGACATAAACAAGTCAAGAACTCGACTAAAATGTCTTTTCACGCACAGATTTTTGAACTCTTTGCACTCCCATTTGAGAACTAAGGTTAAATTCAAAAAACAAAAAAGTGTCATCTGCAGAACCTAAACAGATGAATAAGTCAAATGAAGTGCATGGTTTTGCCAAAAAATTAAAAAATAAAAAATGTTAGTATTCAGAAGACTTGAACCCATTATTCTTTTTTTAAATCAACATGTAAGAACGGATAGGTCAGCCATTGCACCAACTCAACTTGCAGAGAAGACTTTAGCTTGATTATATTATATTGAAAAATATTCATCAAATTACTGAAGTTTAAGAATAGTGCATTTATGATAATAAAAATAATTATTTATTAAAGACGAGCCAAAGACCTTTGAAATAAGAAAAATCTGATCAATAATATGCAATACGGAGTTATCTATTGGCATTAGAAAATAGATGTATAATTCAAAGTTTATCAATTCATACATCAACAAACACTGGCTGTAGAAAAGTTTAAAGATCAGATTCATTATTCTGACCTTACAGAGTCTATTTTTTTAAATTCATCATCCATGATGCTCTGGGTGGAAAAAATTTTTATTCTAGACTCCTTTTTAATGAACTGTCTCTAAATTTGACAATGTCACTTTAAAAAAATAAAAAAGGCTCCCCTAGATTTTACAACTGTCTACCTTTTGAAACCAATCAGACTGCATAGAATGTAAAACTAAGTTAGATATGCTTGTGCACTTGAAAATAGTAATGCACCCGTCAGAAACCAAAATACCACCCTCCCCCAGAATTCAATCTTTTAAAATTTTTTTGTTTTATTTTTGCAAATTTTTGATGCCAATGGATAGTGCTTGATGAGAAACGTCAAAAAATGGTGTTTTCATTGCCATACCACCATTTTTAAGGCCATTTTTTGACCTTCAAAAAATCTTGCACATTCCCCTAGAATTTTCTTGCTGCCCACGTATGGTCTACACCTGAGATTTTAGAGTTCATCTCATCAATGTATTAGGCCAAGAGTTTGCCAATTCACTCATTGATAACCTCATTGAAGTGGAAAATCATCATATTTGAGAAGTATAATCAAACCTTGATGCTGTGCATCAGGCCAAAGGGCAACAACAGTTGCCTTGGGTCCCACTCACACATGGGCATGGGGGTTGGGGGTATGCACCCCCATAAGTTGAAATACCCCCTTCAGAAATCAAAATACCCCCCCCCTATAAAATTTTTTTTGCTTTTTCAGCAATTTTTTGATGCCATTTGATAGTGCTTGACGAGAAACGTCGAAAAATGGTGTTTTTTTGCCATACAACCACTTTTAAGACAATTTTTTGACCTTTCAAAATTATTTTGTCCCCCCAGAAATTTTTTCACCCTTTCCCCCAGAATTTTGGTGCTACTCACCAATGGTCGCACTAGCAAATCAGCCTTCTGCACCAATCATGTTGATTGAAATCTGACCAGCTTTGCCAGTACCTTTCATCAGCAAATTCACTCACCATCCTTGTCCATTCTACAATGATCCTTTGCTTTGTCTGACCAGATTTTTACATCACTATGAGCCCTATGATCTACAAAGTAGGCTTAGAATTCACTTAAACTACTCCATTTGGCTCAATTTTTCTGCATTGCTTAGCGACTGTGCCCAACTATAACACCCCTTTAAGTCTGACAATCCATTGCATGGTCATTTTCAATTCAGTGAACTAATTTTTCACATAATATAAGTCTACTTTACGTTTCAATCCATCATTTTAAGCTACTACAATCATGTCTGTGTCATTGCTGCTTCCGTTTTTTAATAATAGGTCTTATAGATATCAAATTTGGTATTCAGAGACCTGCAAATTGCTTGATGCATGGTATAACAGCTTTGACGTATCATCTTATCTGCATTCATGAGACACATTTACGATCCGTTCCCGAAGCAGTTTTTGTAAAATTTCCAGAAATAATCGCAAATATAACCAAAACTACTCTAGCGCATCAACAAACTCAATTAATTTGTGTGCGCACCAATCCGCCAATTATTTGCACAATCAAATTTCCATGCTATGCATTGCACTAAAGAATTCAAGGTTTTCTAGAAGTGACTCTCCCTACTGCATTAGAAGAGATTAGCAATCAACAAATCTCTTGTGACACATCTGAGACTCAAGTTCAAGACACTATGCTCAAACATAAAGAGCCGACTATGGCCTCAAATGAGCCACCACAAAGAATACACTATTACGAAACCAAATTATCAACAGCAGCTCATATCACTTTACAACATTTACGCATGGAATGAGAAAGATGCAAACGCAGCTCTACTTGTCCCCCTGTAGAGACCCATATTCCTTTCACATTTGTCATACAACTGATTTTACCATCACTTTAACCGTTTGTTAACTGTGCAACCCATTGCACCCAGCCAGGCACTTCATTTCTTGCCAATGTCATTACTAATGAGTTGAAATCAATTTTTGAGTGTGTCATGCCACCGCTGCTTATCAAGCAGCCTGACAACAAAGTGTTGAGCCTGATTAATACTCCACGCAGCAAGCAAAGCAGCAAGAAATTGCCGCAACAGCCGCCGCAGAAATTTTGCACAAACCCATTTATACTTCTGGCTGTGGCGCGGCAGCCGGCGAATTATTTGCCTCCGCAATTTGATTTATACTTCACGCGGCCGCCACGCCGCGGACTGATTCGCAAAAGTCTAGATTTTTTTGCCGCTTTCCAATTTATACTTCTGCCGCGCTGCAAGCACAGGTGGGCAGCACCAAAATTCTGAGGGGGGTGAAAAATTTCTGGGGGGGGGTGAAAAATTTGTAAAGGTCAAAAAATGGTCTTTAAAGTGGTCTTATGGCAAAAAACACCATTTTTTGACATTTTTCATCAAGCTCTATTTAATGGCATCAAAAAATTGCTAAAAAAGCAAAAAAAATTTTTTCTGGGAGGGTATTTCTAATTGGGGGTGCATACCCCAAACCCCCCATGCCCATGTGTGGCCGCAAGGAGTCAAAATTATTATTTTTAGCTCTTTTGGCCATTTTTTTTGCCATGCCTCAAAAGTCAAAAAGCCCATTGCTCTTGCAAATGCTAATGAGGTTTTGAGCCGAGTGTTGACGTAAAATCATTTTGAATTTTAATGAGGTATCAATTTACGCAATATTCTGCGGCAGTTCGCAAGAAGTATAAACACATTGCACAAAGCGGCTGCGGAGAGGCGGTGAGGCGCCACCTTGTCGCTGGTTTTTTTGTCCACGCGGCGAGCTCGCCGTGTGAAGTATAAATGCACGACGCGGCGCGGCAAGCGGATTTGGCCGCAGAATATTTGCGCAGGGTCAACTAATTTTTGGGCATACTGTGGCCGCAAAACCCCTTTGCAGCGCAGTTTGCGTGAAGTATAAATCAGGCTTTACTTCATGTCTAGATTCTCAATGTTGCCACAATATTGTTGCACCCATTCTGCTGCTCCAATTTCAGTACCCATGTCACATTTTTTGGGTAAGCAATCTCAGGACCAGTGTTCTGTACAGCATCATATTGCTATGCTTTGTTTTTTGTCTATCCCATCACAAGGAGCCAGATGCTCCATGTCTACGTCATGCATAAATTGTTTCATTCCATGTGTGATTGCTAATTGTCACACTCAGTAGCCTCTGTTTTGCACTACTTTGCAAGAGGAACATTTGCCAATTCAGGATTGCCACAATGATTGTGCTTCAACCAGTTATTTGCATTATTCCATGTGCAATCAATTGGATTGTCAAAATTAGACATTTTTGCTAAATTTGATAGCATGGATCAACCTTGACATTTGACAACAGTTTGTTTCTTTTTTATATCATTTTTTTGTCTTAAATCTTTTTTCTTGTAATTACTATTTATTTTTTGCATCCAAGCACCTTTTTTTCTCTCATTTAGGACACTTTTTAAGATCTTTTTTACTCATCTCTCTTGTTCATATTATTCCATTGTATATTTTTCTTACTCTTGTATATTTTTTCTGCCTTTGTTCAAGAACAGTTTATGTGACTGTTTTTGTTTGTCTTCAATGCATGTCTTGTCCTTGTCTATACTTATGCTTAATTTGTCCATGATTAATCCTTTCTTACTCAATACTAATTAATCCAAGTGACCTGCCTTCCTATCATACATCATTTTTCATTCAAAATTTTTCCTGATCCTGGGCAATCAGTCATTCAGTATGTCGCATAACACTCCATTGCCAATACATCATTGACGGCTTATGTTTTTGTCTCCCAAGTTCAATTATTTGATGTCACAGTATGTCATTTTGTTTGTTTTTGTGTATATGCTTGTAAATTAAAATGTGTTGGCAATGGTGTTGTAAAAGATAAGGATTTTTTGCAAGATAAAAGATAAATATAAAGTTGAAATTTTAAAATCCAGAAGATAAAGATAAAGATAAAGATTAAAAATTAAGAAAGATAAAGATAATTTGTGAGATAAAGGAACCAAAAGGATAAAGATAAAGATAAAGTGTACATATGTAAATATGGTCAGCAGGACCCAGAAGAATGATGTTTGTGAAGTGCAATAATGAGAGTGGGTGATGCAAAGCAGCCAACTGAATGCCCTAATTTTTGCACCTGATATCAAACAGGTGCTGTTAATTAAGCACGTATGTAGGTTTGGAGGTTTACCCACGATATCTGACTGACCCACATACTACTACTACTGACAGACAGCAAGTCACGTCCTTCTTTTCACAAGCATCAAAACCCTGCTCTGTGCGCCTGTACAAAGTATAGTTGCAACAGTTATTGATTTTTTTCAAACTTCTCAATTTTCTGAGGCTTAGACCTAGATTAATGTGGGTGCTAGTAGTAGTACTCCCGCTTAGATTGGTATCACTACCACTTACTTAGGTTGATATACAGGCATTAGTTTGGGACAAACGCCATAGGATTTAAACAATCATTTTCTTCTTCTTTTCTTGTATTACAATTAAACTTGAATGTGTTTAAATGTATTTCACATCAAACCTGCAATTTTGGATAACATGCTAACTTATATACATATTTTATCTTTTTGCAAGTTAAAATGCTATCAAAAAGATAAAAATAAAGATAAGCTAGTTTTCAGATTATTCAGCTAGTCAGATTACTTCCGACTACTGCTACGACATCTAGGATGGGTGGAGGTAAGGGCGGGTTGGAGGGCCTGGTGAGTTTTAGACTTAAGAAGTTTTTCTTTATTATTGCTTTTCTTTTCAAGATTCGTTTAAAGCTAAATATATTCACAAATTTGAAGAATAAGTATGATCATGGAGTTGTGTTACTTTTGAGAAAAGTTGAGAAGCTTCAACTTTGCTATGATAAGCTTCAGTTGGATGTTGCATTTCTTAGAGAATGCATTGATAATGATTTGCTTCCTAAATTTCTGGCTTTCAAGGTTTCTAATCAGATGCTTAAGCGTTCTAAATGTTACATAACATGCCAAAGGCTTCTGCTAAATGAGGAATTGAAAGTTAAGATCAAAGAGGTTGAAAGAGTCCTAAGAGATTTGAAGGCGCAGATTTCTTTGTTTAATTCACGAGTATCCTGGCTGGATTCTCAGGTAGCATTAACATACATTAGACGCAATGTGTCTAAATCTCTCAACCATGTTAGACAGTTGCATAGCAAGAAGGTAAAAAACTTGCTTATGCATAAAAGTGTCAATAGTATTGATCTTGAAAAGGTTGTAGTTAATTTAAGTAACTGAGTTTTGACAGCTCATGAGAAGCTTGTGTTGTCTTATGGTATGAAGTACTCTATTACACCTAGGAAGATCGAGTGTGGTGATTATCTGCTACCTTTTGAGAAACTGATGGGTTTCCTCAAGAAACAAACTGCCTTTAACTGTGACAATGTAAAAATGCAAATGATCAAGAATCAATTGCAAGACATTGCTCTTAGCTCATATTTTACTTATGATAAGAAGCATTGCAATAATCTATCAAAGCGTGACTATGAAATCCTCAGCAATCTGTCAAAAGATAAGAATATCATTGTTCTAAAGGCAGATAAGGTTAATCAAGTAGTAATTCTGAATAAAGATGACTACATTAGGAAGTTGAATGATGTCTTGAATGATATCTCAAAGTTCAAAGTCATTGACTGTAATCCTTGTCAGTTTATACGCTCAGTTGAGAAACGCATATCAGCCCATATACTGAAGGTTCATAAACAGAATGGACTATCTGCTGATGTCTATAAAAGTATAAATCCTGTAGGATGCAGTTATGGCAGGCTATATGGCTTGCCTAAGACTCATAAGAGAGATGTTCCTTTAAGACCAATCTTGTCAGCCATCAACACTCCAACTTATAAGTTGGCTAAGTATTTTGTGCCGATCCTACAAGACATAAGTACTAATGAATACACTTTATGTGACACTGGTAGTTTTCTGACAAGACTCAAGGCTTTTACATTCAAAAGCCATCATTTTATGGCTAGTCTTGATGTTCAAAGCTTGTTCACTAATATTCCACTCAATGAGACTATTGACATATGTATTAGGAAACTATTTGATGATCAGAATGTCGTGTTAGTAAATAACATGAATTGTCATCAATTCAAACTGCTTCTAGAACTCGTAATTAAAGAGTGTTACTTTACGTGTAATGGTAAAATCTATCAACAGATAGATGGTGTCGCTATGGGTAATCCACTTGGCCCAGTTCTTGCTAACATTTTCTTGAGCCATCATGAAACAAAGTGGCTCAGAGACTGTAGTATAAAGATTAGACCCAAGTTTTATGTACGTTATGTTGATGACACATTTGTAGTGTTTTCTGACAGAAATCAGCCTAGAAAGTTCTGTGATTACATGAATCAGCAACATCCTAATATGAATTTCACATTTGAAACTGAATGTGACAAGAAATTAAATTTCCTTGATGTGCTTGTTGAAAGGAAGTCCGATGATATTGTTACATCAACAAATCAGAAACTCACATTTTCTGGCCTTTATGCCAAATTGTCTAGCTTCATTCCTTTTGCCTATAAAGTTGGTTTAATAAAGACACTTGTGAGTCGTATTCACACGATTTGTAACTCATATCAGACTTTTGTCTCTGATATTGACAAGCTGAAGCAGACTCTACTGCAAAATGAGTATCCGCTTAGCTTGATTGATAAGGTCATATCAGACTTTATGACAAAAGTTTAATATAAGAGTGATGACATAAAATTTGGGTGTGATAAACTATGCTATTCTCTTGTATTGCCTTACACTGGTGTGCATGGCTACAATGTAAGCAGCAGAATTCTAAAGGTTATATCTGCATTTTACCCTCAGATTAGAGTAAGGTTTGTTTACAAACCTGTTATGTGTATCAGCCGGTTTTTCAAGAACAAGGATGCTGTACCTGCTAAGCTATTCTCAAATTTAGTATATAAGTATACGTGTTCTAGCTGTATGGCTAGTTACATCGATGAAACTCGCCGACATTTTGGGAGTAGAATGGCAGAGACATACTGGCATCTCATTTGCTACAGGAAAGCCAATTCAGGGTGATAGTTTATCTGCTATTCACAAACATATCTCAAATAGCAATCATCCAATTACATCAGATTGCTTCAAGGTTATCAGTCGAGCATCCAACTCTTTTGATCTTTTAATCAAGGATTCATTATACATAGCACGTGATCTCCTATTCTCAACAATAATGTTTCATCATATCCTCTTTAAATGTGCTTTAATTTACCACATTTTTCTTTTTCTTTAAAGCTTTAAATCTTTTATTATTATCTTATAATTTAATGGTAGGTTTAAACTTTAAGTTCCTCTTGGTTTACAACTCTCAAGCTTAGCAAGCTCATTTTTCAAAAAGATATCTTTATCTTTATCTTTTATCTTTGCTGAAAGATAAAGATAAAGATATCTTTTACAAATCAACACTAATTGGCAAAACCACTTTGATCTGTCAATACAGATTTTGTTTTGTCGATTTTGTTTACACACCGGCCTCTATGCAGTGGACGTTCTTGCATAAAACTTTGGGCGCAAACTTTGTTGCACATTGAAAATTTGCACTATGTGCAACTTTTCCTCAATATCCAGGGGAGTGTAGATCCCTTTACACGCTGTTGCATTGCATTGGATCAATGCAAACATCTTTTTGTTTTGCATTACAAGATGCCTACGCATCAACAAGTGATTGCCCCGAGATCTACATTTTTCTGCTCAATTTCCTATATGCACATATGCAACTGTTAAGCATCGCACTTGAAACGGCTAATCTGGGACCATCTTCCCCTAAGAATTATCATATATTTTTATTCCTTTTCCATACACACATTTTCAATCAAAATCTGGGATAGAAAAATTAGGCACTCACGCTCAATGCAACTTTATTAGGAATTGGTACATGCGTCATCATATCTTATGTTAACCTCTAGATTATATGTGCGTGCGTCTCATATTTGTGCATGTCCCATTTGTGTGGACTTTTACTACGAGCATTTGCCTATAGGCCTATTGTCATATTTAAGTATCCATTTAGGAATTTTTTTGTTTGTCCATTTTTGCCTCTTTTCTGCTCTGGTTAAAACTGCATGCAAGCGCAATTTTGATGGCATTACGGCACTATACAATTTTCTTTTACTAATTACATTTTCTTGAGCCTGGAGAGCTTTTTCTGCCAGCTTCTGCACTGAGCGTGTTTTCCCTTTTCTAGCCATATATGGAGTAGACCATTTGTTTGTGCCATCTAGCTGCTTTTCTGCAGAATTTGTTGTATAATTTCTGTGTATTGGGCATGCATATTTTTGTCCTTATGCTTTCTTTTATCATTTGTTTTTGTGTGCCAAGTGGCAGACTAGTTGTATGCACACCTGGGCGTGGGGGTTTGGGGGGTATGCACCCCTCCAGAAATCAAAATACCCCCAGAATTCAATTTTTCAAAAAAAGCTGCTAAATGCAGGCTACCAAATGCTATTGCTCAGCTGCCAAACATAAATTTTCAATAGAACTTTGATAGAATGCACATCAAAGTTTGTCAAACTTTGAGACAAATTGCAACAAGTTTGATAAATTTTCAATAGAACTTTGATAGAATGCACATCAAAGCTTGTCAAACTTTGAGACAAATTGCAACAAATCTAAATTTGATGTTGTGCAAATTGAAGGATATCCGCGGATAGCTTTTTTCTATTTGCGCCATGCTCTTAGAAGACCATAACGCTTTAAAATCTGCTGATTTTTTTATCTCTGGAGTGAAAGATCTTTTCAAAACTTACATCTATACGCTTGAATTCAAAAAGTGCAAATCAATTGCTTCTTTCAAATCAGTATTGTACAAACTAGATATGCTCTGGCCCACATAAAAAATTGCAAAAGTAGATGCAAATCTGACTCAAATAGGTATGTCTGATCTTATCCGATTTGGAGAATTCAAAAAATGTTTAATTTCTGGAATTTGATATTTTCAATTTTTTCATTTTTTGCAATAAAAATGTTCCATGTAAATTCCTTTGACGTTCTTTGATAGCTTTATAATAATATCAGCTGTAATTAAAACTACAATGGAGACAAGCATTTGTTTCCACTGTCGGTATCTGTCATTCTTGTTCACAAATTATCCTGTGAGCACAAAATGTGCTTGGAATGTTATAACTTATTCCGCTATGATGATACAATTCAGAGCATTGGACAAAAGCAGTACAAAGATAATTGCCTCGGAAGAAATCGATCTATTTTGACTGTAATTGTCAATTCCACTTCTCCTGCTAAATTTGCTCAAGAAAAGACTCTTTATGCTTCAAGCTTGCAAGCATTGCGCTAAACTCTTGTGCAGGTTAGTCGCACTCAGGGGTCTTCGGAGTCTAGACCACATACGTAGGCAGCAAGAAAAATTCTGGGGGGTGCAAGATTGTTTGAAGGTCAAAAATGGCCTTAAAAGTGGTGGTATGGCGATAAAAACACCATTTTCTGACGTTTCTCATCAAGCACTATCCATTGGCATCAAAAAATTGGTGAAAAAAACGAAAAAAAATTCAAAAATTGAATTCTGGGGAGGGTATTTTGATTATTGGGTATTTGCTTTGGGTGCATACCCCCAGCCTCTCTCTCACGTGCAGGTGTGGTCTACAGACCATACCTGGGCGTGGGGGTTTTATGGAGATGTATCCCTCAGAAACCAAAATACCCCTTCCCCTAGAAACCAGGAATACTTACCAAGAATGCAGAAATTTAACTTTTCAGAATTTTTGATGTCATGATAGTGCTCAATGAGATACATTGAAAAACAGTGTTTTTAGCCATACCATCATCATAGGTGGGCGGCACCAAAGTTCTGAGGGTGATTTTTTCGAAAGTCAAAATAGCTTTAAGAATGGTGGGCGAAAAACACAATTTTCAACGTTGCTCATTGAGCTACCCATTGGCATCAAAAAATTTCGGAAAACAAGAAAAATATTCAAAAATTGAATCTTTGTAATAAAATTTTTAATTTTTAGATGTATAAAATTTTAAAAAATATTGTTTTTAAAAGCTAAGTTAAGTATTAAGTTTATTAGTGTTAAGTCTGACTTCTGATATCAGATTAAAATCAATTTCTAAATGTGTGGTTGGAATTATCAATTCTAGATCACACTATACTTTTTGAAGCTCTTGCATCTGATTGAAAATGTTCAGACTTGAATGTTCATATAAATTTATTTTTTGTCGTGTGTGTGACCATCATAGAGGGTGCCACCAAAGTTCTGGGAGGGGATGGGGTGCAAGATTTTTAATAATAATAAAATTTTGATAATAAAATTTTGGAATTCAAGAAATTCTACAAGAGAACTCAATTTTTGCTTCATAATCATTTCGTCAGCCTAAAGACCACAATATTCTGGCTAACTTGAAAATAACTCTCTTGATGTAATTATAGCAAACAAAATGGTATAGCATCGCACTGTTTCTTAACGGTGTTCCAAAGAAAAAGGTTTATTGTGTAGCTAGTTTTTACACGCCACAAGTTATTAGGAGTTCGGATTGAAATACGTTTTTAGGAATGAAGTACTATTATACAAGAACTATCATCTAAGCTATTTCCTAATACTAAAATCAATTGTATAAGTCTGTATCACACCTGGGCGTGGGGTTTGTGCTGCACCCCCCCCCAGAAACCAAAATACTTCAGAAATCATCAAAATACTCCCCCCCCAGAATTTATTTTTTGAAATTTTTTTTCTGCTTTTTTCGTTATTTTTTGATGCCAATGGATAGTGCTTGATGAGAAACGTCAAAGAATGGTGTTTTTAATACCATACTATCAAGTTTTTAAGGCCATTCTTTGACCTTCAAAAAAATCTTGCACCCCCAGAAATTCTTTGCTGCCCAAGTATGGTCTGTATTACATTCTGACTGCTGAATATATATATATATATATATATATATATATATATATATATATATATATATATATATATATATATATATATATATATATATATATATATATTGTGTAACTAAGACTGATGCTGTAAATGTAATATCATTCACACAATTCAGCTCAAAACTTTCCACTGAATGAAACAAAGGCAAAAAAGGTTAAACAATGTAATACATGCAAATTTGTAAATCAACGCGGAACAAAAAACGTTTGGCGATTGGTGTAGTCAAAATGACTACACTTCCTCAACCCTACAAAAAAGATAATACTGCAAAATAAATGGAAAAAAATCACTTATATCATTAAACAATCAGTACTGTGTTCTTGCTGTTGTCTTCATCCTTCTTTGTCAAATCCTCCTCATCCTTTGTCGAATCGTTTTCATCGCTGCAACTTTCTTAATGCTGTTGCTCTCATCATCCTAGTCATCCTCCATGTCACTATCGTCTTTATCCTCTTTATCATCCTTGCTTTTGTGCTCCGAATTATCTTTATGACCCATATGCATTTTGTTTCTTCCTTCCTGTGGATAAATTCCGCGTTTACAATTTTTTATATCAGCAATTTGTAAACCTCATTTATCTACCACTAATTTATTTTCATTCAAAGCACAAATTATAGATTCAGTTATACTTTTTCCTTGCAAAAAAGTATGTTTCAAAGACATTTCATTATACTTTGTTTTACGACCCAATTGAAGAAGCAGGCATTGGCAAAGCCTAATCACTAGATCAACTGCTTCACCTTCATTTTTCCACTGCTTGTAGTACTTTGCAATCTGTTACTCTCCAAGCATCAAAGAATCTTTGTTGCTTTCTACCTTTATCTTGATAACTAGTTGTAAATAAATATGGATACGCTTTTTTAACTTTATCAAAAGCGATTTTATCGCTAAATAATGATTTTATTTTATCAGTTTTCAAATGCAATAGCATAATCATTTGAATACTGGTTTTGACGATATCTCTAACGATTTTTAACAGAATATGAATTCTGATAGCTTGAATTCGTATATTCTATTCACTTTATCTTCTGCAATATTATTCAAATACACTGTGTTTGTAGTGCAAGATTTAATTCTACTTATCTCCTTTTTTCATTCTCTCGTTTTCTTCCATCGTACCCTTTTTCAACGGCTTTTACTTCCAATAACGCCTATAATAGTCAGATTCTTTTTGCCTGTTTGATCATTGATTATTTTACGCGCCAGGTGGTCGTGACAGCAATTGTCTCGTACTATGCTCTATTCAACCATAATCTATGATATGAATTTTATTGATTAATAAAAATCATTTTTTGAATAAATTTCAAAAATCAACGTTTTATTCTAGCTATTTCTGGAAAGCATGATCAAGAGAAATAAAATAAATAAGATATCTGACTATTTATGTAATAAATAGTTTTTTTCACAAATATTGTTTGTTAAAAACAAATAATTTTTATAACGCATTCATGACTGTTATGCATAATCAAGAGTAATGCATAATTTATTTAATTATTGATATTTTATTTTTCTAAAATAAATTCAGTACTTAATAAAGTGAAATTACTTTATTCTATTTAACAACCTTAAACTTATACAAATTAGTATAAGTTATTTCTCAACTACAAAAATGATATTTTTCTATCCTTTTTTGATATTTGTCACAATAATTATGCAATGTCAAATTAATTTCAAGCATTGCTGTATAGTTAAAAATTAACTATGTTTCTTCAGAGACAACAAATCTAATGACAATTCACACTTTTACAATATTAATACAATAATTGCGTAATAATCAATCAGAAAACAGCATAAATTATACATTTTTAAATTTCAGTGCATTTTTCTTTTTGTGCATATATTAATGAATATTTTCTTGCCAATACATATTAATATTCACAATATAAATAATAACGGCACAATTTTATTTTTTGCGCATTTTATTTGCACCTTTTTTTTTGAATAAGCTTGAACTATATGAGTTTCAAGCATTTAACTGTTTATCTGAGGCAATTAAATTTATTATACGATTTGTATTCCATATTAATATACTCACCAATATTATCTTTATTAAAAATTTTGGAGGATTGATGAGAGCTCTGAGACGACATGGCCATCAATCGATTTGACAACATATTAGTTAAGGTTACAGACAATTTTGGTGCGAAATTCATTTTCGACTACTTTCAACAATTATTGAAAACTTTGAATAAATTTAAACATAAGCTGAAAGAAATAAGATATTATAAACACGTAGATATATTCTTAAAAAAATAATATGCAATATAATATATAAAAATAATACATATAATACACACAAATAAATACGCAAAATTACAATTGTACATAATGCAATTATTTGACGACAAAAATAATATGTCACTAGGTAAGACAATTAACCGCATGTAGAATTGATTCATTGAGACTATATTCCCTAAAACGTTTCCCATCCATAGTAGTAAACATTTCTGTAAATTTACATAGAAATGGGTTTATCATGCACGCATATTGCATGTATTCCATGGTTTTATATGTTCCAAAGAAATTAGATATTCTTTAGGATTTTCTTCTAAAGAACTTACTTAACAGTATTCGGATTTGTTTCTAGGAATACAGATGTTATCCTAAAAGTACCCGAATACGATTTATCTAATTTGAACTTTTTTTAAGGAATTTACTACCACTAAATCTCCTGGAAAAATCTTTTTCCTTTGTTTTTTGATTGTAGTAATTTTTCTGTTTTTTTCTGAGCTGAATATTTTCTAGGATTATTTCCCGAGTTTTACTCATACTCGGCTAGAAAATATTTATATGAATCATAGTCTAAAGTAATCGTCATTTTAATAAGTAAAATGTTATCTATTTCAAAATTGGCTGACGACCATACATTAAAAAATATGGTGATTCTTTTGTCGACTCATGTGGCATTGCTCTATAAGCAAATAAAGCAAAATTGAGATATTTTTCCCAATTATCAGGTCCATCAATTGATAAACGTTTTAACTGATCAATTAATGTTCTATTAAATCTTTTCAACAAGGCCATCTCCTTGCGGATGATAGGCTGTTGTTTGAATTTTCTTAGTTCTCTTTACAAACATACTTCTTGCATTAATTTGTATTAGTAAAATTTGACCCACGATCTGATAAAGATATTTGGCTTCTCTCTGTGTCTCAAAACTATTTTCTTTATGAATATTTCAACTACTGACTCTGCTGAAATATTTTCTAATGGAAATGTTTCGACCATTTTGTGTAATAATCACAAAAGATTAATAAATTCGTTTTATTATTTCTAGAAGGTTTCAAGGTAAGACAATCAACTGAAACCATTTCCCAAGGTCCTGTTATGAATATTTATGAGTGGAACCTTAGGTTTCACTTTGTTTCGAGTGAGAGCTGGCACTGTGGGCAACTTAGCACCCACTTTCTAACGTCTTTACCTATGTCAGGCCACCAATATCTCAAAAAGTATGGTTGATGTTACTTTTGAATTCCAAAATGAGCAGCAATATTTACTTCATGAAATTGGTGGAACACTTTTTGAACGAACAATTTTGGAACTAATAACTGAAAAATTGTATTTTTAGTTAATTTATTTTGCTATATTTTATAAACACAGTCACTAATCATACAAAAATTCTCATATTTTTTAGAATATTTTGTAGATTTTGTCAGCGCTTAGGTTTCTGAAATAAACGATCTTTCAAAACAAGTTTTTTTTTTTTTTTTTTTTTTTTTTTTTTTTTTTTTTTTTTTTTTTTTTTCTTTCTTTTTTTTTTCTTTTTTTGACACGTTTATTTTATTTAAATCAATCAAAACTTCATTTTTGACAGGAATTAATTCATTAGTTAGACTTGTCGTTGCTTTGGCATCATTATCACTATTAATTTCTATTTTTATGATATGTTTTTCATTTTGTTTAGCTGATGCTTGCGTCATAACGTTTACATTTTTAGGAATTCTCAACAGGAATTGCTGCTTCATTCAATTTTCCTAGTATATGTCTTATTTCAAACTTAAATTTATCTAGTGCAGCAGCCCATTTTTGTACTCTATTATTTTTAGAGACTGAAGCTTATCCACGAAAGGGGTTGATCTGATTCAACTAGCACTTCTTTGATCCATTATATAATAGCTGAATTTTTTGAAAGCGAAAAACAAAGTTAGTACTTCCCTTCAATTCTCCTTTAGCACAGTAATTTTTTTCCGCTTTCTTCAGTTGCCTACTAGCATAAGCAATTATCCATCATTTCAAATTTTTCTGCAATAGAACGGCGCCTAAAGCTATGCCACTCACATCAGCTTGTATTATAAATTTACAATCTGTATACAAGAAAATCTAATATTGGTGCAGATGTGAATTTATCCTTTAAATTATTAAAGGCTTTTTCAACAGGTGTGATGTTAAATTCACTTTCTTCATGCATAAGCTCATACAATGGTGCTGCAGTTTGGCTAATCTTGGCCAGAATCTGTGGAACCATTGTACAAGTCCGAGAAAACTCTGCATTTCCTTAACAGTTTTAGGAAATGGAAATTTCCTTTATTGGCTGTCAAACTTTTCAGATCTGACAGATTCCATTTTCTGAGATTTCATAACCAAGAAAACGTACTTTTAGCTTCAAAAATCGCATTTTTGGGCTTAAGCTAAGATTTGCCTCTTCAATGCTTTAAAGACTTTTCAAGATTCTTTAAATGTTCATCAAATGTTCTACTAAATAATTATAATGTCATCTATATACACCAAGCAGGATTTCCAGTTTAGACCTTCTTAAAATTAATTCCATGAGGCACTGCAAATCCTATGGTGCATTTTTCAAGCCAAAAGGCATAACATTAAATTCAAAATGTCCTTCTTGGCAAATAAATGCAGTTTTCTGGCTATTTTCATGCATTCCGATTTGCCAGTATCCACTTTTCAAATCTAATGTAGAGAAATATTTTGTATCTCAATGAATCAACATATTCATCGATACGTGGTATTGGGAACACATTGTTTTGAGTTACAGCATGAAGTTTCAAAAGCTCCACAATGGTTCTCTGAAAGATCCGTCTTTTTTCTTAATGAGAAAAAGAGGAGCTGCCCATGGGCTTTCTTGTTGGTTTTGTTATGTCATCTGCAAGCATTTTTTCAATTTCTTCTGCAGTAATTTTTTATGTGCTATTGTACAAAATGGTCTTTTAGCAATCGGCGTTGCTGAACCACTGTTTATTTTGTGTTGTATTGAATGTGTAACTCCTAACTTTTCACCATCCAAAGCAAAACAGCACGATGTTTTGAAAGCATTTTGTGCAATCTTCCTCTTTGTTCTAACAAATTTGATTTTCCACCAATTTATCTATAGAACCGTTTCAATTTTTTATTTTAAACCAATTTTCCATTTGTACTTTCACATTACAAATTGAATCTACTGGGTTCAGCATGACCACTAATGTTCTTGACTTAATTTCGATTATGACTGTTAGCAGTATTTAAAACACACACTGCTATCATTTGCTTATCGCAATCAAATAGCGATTTTGCAACAAACAATTCTTTGTAATTAAAAGGCTCCACAGTATATATTTCTGATTGCGACTTTTCGACATATACTGTTGCTGGTATTATTTTTGATTATTAGGCGGAATAACTGTTTTCATAGCAGTTCGGACAGTTATTACATTTATACCTATTTTATTTTTACATGTACATTTTTCTGGATTGTACACAGAAAAATTTTTCCCTTTTTATTTTGATTAATCATTCAGCTACCTTGACGTTTGCATTTATTTGTTTATTTCCAAGAATATCCGAACCTATTATAAATTCACTGTTAAGTATCTCAACAATTTTTGTATGAATTGGTATTTTCATTATCAATTTCAAAGGAAATTGACAACGCCAATAATTTTCATGCTATTATGATTGGCCACAAATACTTCATCGACAAAAGAAGGTGCGTTTTATCACATACAATACTAAAGTATATCACGTTCATAAATTTCTTACTAATAAGCATACACTGTGAACCAGTGTCACATAATGCCAAACACACTTGTCTCCGGATTTTCCCTTTAACCACAAAGGTGGTTACATCGTAAGAAAAATCACTTATCTTGTGCGATGTCATTTTGCGCATACAACAAGAATTATTTAATTTTACAAAATTTTTCTGAATCAAGAGTAGAATTTTTGTCCCTAGAATTCGCTTCATTTTTAGAAACAGAGTTCACAAAATCAACTGATAGCTTCTTACACATTAAACTACAGCATGGATTACTTAATGGTATTTTGTCAAGCGATTATTTTGGTAGCAAAACAATATTCGAATTAAAATTCTCATCACCCATTGTTTTATTACCTTTTATAAATAGAATTTTGCAATTCCAACCTTTTATCGTTTCTTGGTAACATATTTGCGTTACCTAATTCTGTACTGAATATTTGCTAATTGTAGGATGGTTTAAGCACAAAAATGATGGATTATTTCCAAAATTTAGTGCAGGGTTTTGTGAATAAGTAGGAGAATTAGTTGAATAATACGCTTTGGGGTATGCCAATCATTACTTATGCTTTTTTGTGCTCTTTTACACTGTAATCATTAGTCCAGTGAACTTTCTTCTCATGAAACTTACAAAAAGCATAAGGATTATAATTTTTCTGAGGAAAACTCGTCATTTTCCTCTGATTTTGAAAATCAGGCAAAGGAAAAGATTTTGAAGATTTTTGAAAACCTTGCTTTATAGGAAATCTTTTCGACTATACATATTTTTAGAACTTTTACCTTTTTGAGAAAAATTGTCACCTTTTTATCTACAATTTTTCTGCATACATTTACCTGAATCTGAGAATACGCCAGATTCACTGTAGATGGAAACCTTTCTCAATAATGGTATCGCTTATTATTTTTTTCATACTTATCATACCACGGTTTTTTCATATTTTGCCTATTTGTATCACTTTCTGATGTTTTGTATAGCATCCGAGTCAAACAATACAAAGTTTTTGACGATTTTCTCTTTGATCGATTTTCCGAAATATTATTTACCAATATTGACGCTTTTCTCGCTCATTTTGGTTTTATTAGCCTGTTCAATATTCCTAGCTTTTTCAAGCAGTTTGTCTAGCTTAGACGGAGCACTCCAAACATAGGATAAATTTCCTAATTTCGGAGTTAAGGCCTGTAATAAATCTATCGTAAATGCTTACTTCAACTGAGAATTATTACTCTCAGGATTAGCTATTACTGCTAATCACACAACCGTCAAAAATCCTTTAACCATTTCTACCAGATTTAGTTTTTGTTCATAATACTTTGCTTTAGCAATAAAAATATTGCCAGATTTGGTAAATCGTAGCATTAATGCATTTTTCAAAGATACATATGATTCTTTTGTACACTTGACATATTCTTAAAGCTCTTAATGCTGGGCGCCTTGCAACAATTGTGTTAAAGCTTTCAACCGTTCATTATCATTCATGTCATAACACGATGCAAAATGTTCAAAATTATCAAAGTAGTGCCTTAAATGAACATCGGATCCACCAGCAAACCTTTGAGCCATTCAAAACAGATAAACTTTTGCTGTTTTTCTCCTCTGCTTCAGACTTTTTGAAAGCTTTAAAATTTTCAATAATTTTTCATCGCCTGATTCATCAGTTGTTTTTGACTGAGGTTTAGAACTAGCCTTTTCTCAAATTCCTCCTGAATTCAGATTTAGATTTAGAACTTAATATTTTTTGTGAATTTCTGAATTTGAATCCTCAGGATTCTTAGGTTCGATTGTGATCTGGACGTCTTGATCAGAAATTTTACCCTTGCAGCTTTGACTGCAAGTTTTGCTGTAGGATCTAATGTGTCCTTATATTTAACATTTTCTTCATTGCTCAATTGATCTGAGTGAGATTCATGTTTCTTAATATTATCCTTCTCTGAAGACATTCAAAAAGATTTTCTTTTTGTCTTCAAAAATTTGTCCAATTGTAATTATAAGGTAAAACAGGTTTTAACGAGCTTCTAGTATGTGTAATTATAACCTGTATCTAATAAGAATATAAACAATTCGATAAAAAACAAATTGAAGCTAAATAAAATTTGCTGAATCAAATAATAATATATTTCCGTATTTCAAATTTTTTAAAAATTTGTGGGACCTCCAAATTGTAGCTAGTTTTTCACACGCCACAAGTTATTAGGAGTTTGGATTGAAATACGTTTTTAGGAATGAAGTACTATTATATGAGAATTATCATCCAAGCTATTTCCTATTACTAAAATCAATTGTATAAGTCTGTATTATGTTCTGACTGCTGAATATATATATATATATATATATATATATATATATATATATATATATATATATATATATATATATATATATATATATATATATATATATATATATATATATATATATATATATATATATATATATATATTGTGTAACTAAGACTGATGCCGTAAATGCAATATCGTCCACACGATTCAGCTCAAACTCTCTCCACTGAATCGAACATTACAAAAAAAGGTTAAACAATGTAATACATGCAAATTCGTAAATGAACGCGAACAGAAAACATCGGGCAATTGGTGTAGTCAAAATGGCTACAATTGCAACTGACACAGCAGTGATGCTAAAGCAGCAATAAATGTGGCAATTTTCAAGTACTTTTCTGAAAGATTAGTAATGTTCGAGTTAACAAATCAGTAATTAAACAAGTATTTAAAATACGTGGATAATGTAAACTACTATGTAACAAGTAGTATACCATATGCTGCAATACAACACATGAGTTGTTCTTTGAAATGATCATGCTAAATCTTTAATCAATCTTTAAAATTCTTAATCTATCTTTAAAGCTAAATTCTTGCATGCTTCAAAATTGGTTACATGCACAAGGTGTCTTAAATAGACTATATTTAGTATATTTGACAAATCAATAATAGCAGAAATGTAAATTCAATGAAGGGAAGAATTTTGAGTTAATGACAATGAGGTAATATGTATTTAAGGTTCAATGGTGATAATTTGGAGCTGATTGCCCGGCTAAGGTCTATTCATTGTCAAAATGCTTTGAAATCAGTATTTAGTATTTTATTTAGTATAAATAACAATAGTAAGGCAATTCTTTGCATTTCTTGTGGGAAAGTAACTTTTACTTTTGTTGCATTCTACCTTTATCAGGCCTTTTCATTCATAATTAAAGTTTACTCCATTATTTACCTTATTATAGAAAGAGCAATCAATTTAAATTGAAGTGAAGCTTGTAGAAAGTTTGTCTTTGTCAGGAAAAAGTGCAAAATTAATACGGAAAGTTTAGCCAGTGATTTAAAGGGATGGAAGGATTTTTTTTTTTTTGGTCAAAGTGGACGCAAAAGTGTTAATGATAAAGCAACAGCCACAATGGATATCGAGACAGTGAGTATTTCTTTAAAAAATCACTAAATAGATGGGTATGGTTAAATCATTGGATAGTAAACACTGGACAGCAAGCGTTTTCACTTTTAAGACAGGCAAACTGATATTTTTCCTTGTAAATTATGCAGTCGGACCTGTCAATTCAGTCGAGGTTTTGTATCTTTATGTCATTTTAATGCATTGTATAATCATTAAATTCGTCCTTTATCGAGGCAATCAAGGTCTCAGGCTGTGTGTATGTGTAATTAAACTAGTAACAATCTAATAATAATTCATTTCTTTTTGAAAAATTAAAATGTGTAAGTTTTTCTCATTTAATCCATAAATTTATCGCATTTATTTATGTTATTGCTAGAATAAAAATTCTGGTTAGAAAAGTGGTATAGTCTAAGTCTCAAGGCAAAACATTAGCCTACACTTTATCAATTTGTTAAATTTTCCAGGGAAATCAAATTGTACATCTAGCATAAAAGCATCTCTCTCACAAGCAAGACCCGTTAAAATGGTGGGAAGAGAAGCAATTAACCTACCCGCTAATGTCGACTTTAGCACAAAAATATTTGGCAGCTCCAGCTATGAGCATCCCATTGGATTAATTGTTTAGTGGCACTGGAATAATATACAAGCTGCTAAAAATAGTGCAAGGCATAAAGGCTATAAAACTATTATTCTAAAATATAATCCTGCCCGAAATCAAATTTCAGTATTAGACACTAGTATGCATGTGGCATTCAGATGAATAAAAACTTGACCAGTACCTGGACAATCTGTTTTGTCATATATGTGGTGTAGCATTGGGTTACCAATACTTTGAGGATCTTGTATTAATTGTCACTTCAGAAAGGACCTACAGAGGCGCCAGTGTGAACTTCAGAAAAAAGGACACTCACTCTGGTTAAACGATATTTTGTTTACCATTCTGCAAAAAAATTGCTGAACAGGAGTGACCCCTTTTTCTGAGGTTGAAAAAGAGAGGTCACTGAAGTGCAATGACCGTTTTCTGGCAATTTCAAAAAAAGGTTGCGGAAGTGCAGGACCATTTTTCTGAGATTTCAAAAAAAGGTCAGGGAACTGCAGTGACCATTTTTCTGAATTTCAAAAGAGGCCAAGGAACAGCAATGACCATTTTCCTGAATTTCAGAAACCAGGTCATGGAACTGCTATGACTGTTTTCATGAAGTTTAGAAAGAGGATGGGAACTGCCGTGCTCTTCCAAACTAGAAAAAACATAGAAATGCATGAAGTTTTTATGAAATTCAATATCCTATTAGAAACTATCTTTGGGGCTTACTCAAGTCCAGGGCCAATTCAAATGGCATCACTGCCCAGGTGACCTCCTGTAGAACATAGTATTAAAGCTTTTTCCTTCTTTTTTTTTCTTTTTTTTAAAAAAACTTCAAATAATATTCTCATTTTTTGCTTTTTTTCTTCCTTAATTGCCGTTTGTAATCACGTGTTTACTTACTCATACTTTTTGTAATTTAAAGTTTGTTACAATCTGCGCCATGTTTGCATTAATTCATACTTTTATTACTTATTGTGTTACTTATGTTTCTACAAAAAAATAAACCCTCGTTATGCTACTAGCGCTGATCAGGTGACTAGAGACACTTGGACACGACCCAACTAGTGACCCTCAAATCCTATGGCCTCAATCTCCTTGGTCCTACTTTTCTGACCGTGCTTTTGCGGAGAATCTTTGTAGCTAGGCCCTAGAAACCTAGCACTGTTTACTAACGGCTCTGGAAATTGAGGTCAGTTGATGTTTTCCCAAAACCACGGAAATTCTCAAGTCAATTTCCCTGATGTACAGCATTGCAGAAAATGTGGTTCCTAATAGCACTTGTAAACAATGATCCCAACAACACTGAGCTGTATGCTTGGCAGTCATCCTACATAAAAATTACATAAAAATTTTTATGAATTATTGATATAAAAATACATAAACAAATTTTGAAACAAAAAGACAATATCAAAAACATTCACTTTCAATTTATGCATAGAAGTAGATGGGCCGGTCCCAAACTTGAGTACCCTTGGTGTAGGTTACCACAAGGTAACTGATGCTGCTATTAAACAAATAAACAGCAAAATTACAATCACAAGCTAAAACTAAAATTGCAAACTAATGTTGGACAAGAAAAACAAGCAGACTAAATCAAGATGACTTGACAGCTAAACCAAATTGATGTTAAAATACAGTCACAGTGTTACTTACAAGGAAAGTTAACATGAAATACAATGCCTTGTATACAATGTCATATGACATGCATTATTTACCAATTAAGACATATTGCCAAAGTGATCTCAACGCAATCTTGACAAAAGAATGGTAGAGTTCTCCCAAGTTTTTAAGATGAACATATGGGAAATATGGGAAGAAATTTAAGTATACAGGCATCACCCAAGCCCCAACTCATCCCACAGATGGATGCTTAATTAGTTAAGGGGTTCCAAATGTACGATGGGGCTCAATGCAACAACATCAACTTGAGTAGCTTGGTGATTCAATATACATCACAGTCTAGGACATTTGGATTTGCTCGCGTGGCGCAGTCATTATGGCGTGGCTGTTTTGGCATGGCCATTTTGGCGCGGCTGTTTGGCGTGGCCATTTTGGCACGGCTGTTTTGGCGCAGCCGTTTTGGCGCTAGGACATTTTGGCGCAGGACTGCTTTAGAGCGGCCCTTTTGGCGTATCCGTTTTAGTGCAAGAACATTTTAGTGCAACTGTTTTTGTGTAATTTAATGACGAAATTTGAATGTCTGATTGCATGACAAACATGGACAGCTATCTAAGGCGTTTTCTATAGATCTGCTAATTTTTGCATTGTAGGCATGGTGAAAATTATGGGGTCATTACACTCAAAATTTTTTTAAAGATGAAAATTAATCAAAAAAATTAATAGGCGGGCCAAAAACTATACTTTGCGATGTTTGTAATTAGACGCTGGCTAGCCTCAAAAAGGGAAAATTGAATATAAATTAAAATTTTGGCTTATTCCAATTTTGATGTAACAAAATGGGATTCTGGAGTCTGCAAAATATTCTTCTGATTTTTCTGGTGCAAAAAAGCTTCATGCTCATAGTGATTTGCATGTTTTGTGACTCGGCAAATTAATCTCAAAAAAAGCTCTTTTCAATGTTTTGTTTGTGTGAAGATGCATCGGAAAGTGTAAAACTTGCTACGAATTCTCAAATTTTCCCTACCTCATTACTGAATCATTTTCAACATACGCTCATATATCCATGTATAAACTGTTCCATTCCAGACAGCCCATTTTTGCTAATGTCTTATTACTGTATCATTTTTTCACTGCACAAAATGGCTTAATAAATAATGCTCTCAAATGGGCTGATTGTTTTAAATTTTTTCTTGCTGATTTTTAATGTGCTTTACTTAGCACATCTAAGAACTGCTACAACAACCTAAGCTTGAATTATTCTGTTCCCGTAATAAGTTGTAAAATGAGAATGGGCCATTTGGAATAAACAGGACTATAGTCTTGCATTTCACTATGAAAAACTTCTGCAGAAACTTCTCTCTCTTAATACCAGAAATGTGCTGCTTATTTTGCAGGCTTCTGATCTGCAATCGTTTAACTTAATGCTTGTTGCCATGCATAAATGTACAGTATGAGAATTTGAGGAGTCAGGCCCAAAAGTTTTTAAAAAGTGACTCTTTTGAGCTAAAAAATTATGGGTAACTTCAAAGATCACTCTTTTTTGGCTGTTTGGGCAATGCTCGTTTATTCTAAAACATAAAAACATCAGTAATTCCCCAAAAGAAATTTGAAAAAATCTAATAGTAAATTGAATAAAATGTAGTCAAAAATGAGTGGCATGGCGCAAAGCGCCAAAAATTTGACACTTTTAAGCCAAAAACGAACTGAAAACGCTTAAAAACGCACTCCTCTTACAGTTTTACAAATTGACAAATCTAGGGGTTGCAGCCATTTTGCGGGGTCAGTAGCTATTCTGGGCCAAAGGCCCCATGAACACGTACCCACCGCCAAAACTTTGTCATTCCATTGAATGAAAAACGGTCAAAAGTGTAAAATAGACCAACTATCTGCAAACTTTTTGTGTTCCCTTTTTGACACTACCATTTTGAGCTGTGTCAACTTCATATGTCATATAGTGCGTAACAGTCATAATGTAAGATATTAATAAACGGTTATTTGAAAGGTATAAATCGTGAAGCTAAGCTAACATGCATTTATTGTATGCTTCTTTGTTAAAACATTTTAGTAACATGTTAGTAAGCGTTAAATATTATATATACGTAAATTTTACTATTACATGTATGCATATCTACATTCAGACATGCAAGTATTGCTGATTATTTCTGCAGCATATAACGATTGTCAAAGTAGTGTAACATAAATAATTATATATGTAAATCTGCACACAGTAAGTAAGATTGGAGGTGTACTCAACTGACAAACAAGGATTGGCGGTAACAAGGGATAGAACTGTGGATAGTAGGCGCGGCGAGTGAAGAGGAGGGAGCCGAGGATATTGAGTGAAGAAAGCGACAATAAAAAAGAGAGATAGTTGTGTGAAAATTGTGCTGGATCCATTCGTTTTGATTGTATAATTTTTGCCCCTGCACATTAAAAAGTTTGAGTTAGCTTGTCAATATATGTACGCAGGCAGGAAGGGTTGCCACAGTCCCAGCAACTGAATGAAAGTGAATAAGCTAATCAGCTAAAGCTTTTTATAATCATTGAGATATTTGTTGAATGGATGGCCCCTAGTTCCGGCCAAATAATCTTACGGACTTTAATAAGTTGTTTATTGTTTGATGATTTATGGGGCAGAGCAATTGTTAATGACATGGCGAGCGCCAGCATTGACGAATCAGATGGACTTTCCATGGCATAATCACAAAGCATGAGTAAGTTTCTTGTTCGCATTTAAGCACAACACCACATATACATACATAGCACAAATTAAAATAATATTTTGTATTCAACTAGACATACACATTTATGTACATGCAAGTTAGAGGATCGTATTAATAAAACTTTTAATTGGCATTTTGCAAATCAAAGTGAAAAGTTGACAGAGGTAAATTCCAAAAAGTTCAGAATCACTTTTGGACCAGTTTTAGCGTATTGAATTTGAATCTATAGCAGAAATTTTAAAACATTCACGTACAAGCATGCCACACACTGATAGTACAGCAAGTGAACTTGAACATATAATTATAATGCAGACAGTAATTGGAGATCAACTAAGAGATGTTCAAGCAAATGACTCTCTTAGATGACCTCAGAGCTTGAATTTGAAAAACAATATAGGCTTAGCTATCCACCCTCCCAGACCTTTTTCAGGAGGGGGTAGGAGAGAATTTTATGGACCGGATGCATAAATTTGAGCAGTATTTATTGCAAGGTTTTAGAGACAACAATTTGCATTTAAAGTTAGCATGTCTCAAATACTTTTTAGGCGGCACAGCCCTCGCACTTTTGAAGATTTAAAATATCTTTAAAATCCGCCTAACACATATGATGCATGTAAAGCATTATTTAAAACATATTTTCCTGATAATTGTGGCAGTGATGTACAGCAGCAAATGCTTATGGAATGTAGCAAAACGTTCCTAATCTGTATCTGAATTTTTGTCTGAACTGAGATGTATAGCACGCCCTGCATATCCTGATTTAGATCAAAGGGCAAAGACACTATAATTAAGCCTTTGTTATAACGCGGCATGTTAGGTGTGTGCAAAAGCCCAATAAGTTTACTAATTCACTAATTTAAATGAGGCCTTGACTGCAACATACATTGAATCACAGATTTTGAGAGATGAGATTATCAATCGCGTTTTTATATGCATCCCAAAGTGAATCTGTTTTCACGTTTTTATGCATTCAAATATCAAAAATTCGATCGAAAAATTGGCTAAGCAAGTTGAGTTACTAAAAAGATCTATCACATTGAATAAGGCAGAAACGAAAAGTAGTAGAATTTTCACAGCATAGTGCTGCAAATTTCAACATGAATTTGTGTAATAACAGACAGTTTAGTGCAGCTCATAAGCCAAGCAAAAGTTTTGTCTGATTTGTAATTGTAGTAATCACACTGCATGTGACTGTAGGGCAAAGTGTTGATATTGTGCAAGAAACAGGGCATAAATCAGACTCTTGCCGGCGGAAACCGCTAGAAAATTTTCACTATAAGTGCAATCAATCAGGCCATACAGTACAAATGTGCTGCAATCCAGCAAAACATTTACTCAAAACACACATTCACACAATAACAGACAAAAATTGCTTAGTAGAGCAAACCAGTGTAGATGCAGGTGATCCGCATTTAGAAATGCAAAGGAATCAGTAAGTAATTCACACATTGTTGCATAAATTAATTCTGAACGACGCAGTTCAAAGAATAATCCAAACAGCAATTCACGTTCTTACAGTGAATTTTGGATATATCCGACCAACACCAGATAGCTACAATTTGACTTTCAACCAAGATTTGCCACGTCCCGCGTCTCAGTCCGACTCAAACCAAGATTATTGTTGGTTGATGAATCATTATGATGGATTTGTTATATTGCCGTCTCCCTCTCCGACAGCTACAATTTGTCAGTCCATTGTCACACCTCCAATTCCGTTGGCGCCAATCCAATGCCAAAGTGATGCCCTTCTTGTGTTACTGGGCCGAGCCTCACGGCAACTTTATTTTCTGAGCAGCTGCATCTGCAGGCGCCTATCACGCAAAACCTTACTCCTGGCCTCTCCATCCTCCACAACCGTTTTGCCCAAGCCAAAAACGTTGAACTATTACTGGAGTAAGGAACATAACAAGTTTTCCTTACATAATTTGTTTATGTTTTGCATATTTCAATCCTCATTTTATGTACAAACATGTCAGTCTACCAAAAATATAAGGGTGGTCACCTATTGAGATTTATAATATATTGTGCATGCTTCTGACATCATTGCAGAATCCTATTTTACGCATTGCTACATTTTTGTGCTGTATTCTGAACCAATTACTGTTTCAGCGCTTTAAAATGCAGCATAAAGAAACAATCTATTTAGCAACAACGTAGGTTTTTCAGGTTCTAAGGGGATAACTGCAACATGGTTGAAAATAAGTTAGTTCGCCCGCATGTTCATAAACAATTAGCATTTGACAAAACTTTTCAAAGCGAAAATCTAACTGAGTAACATTCAGGCATTTGGGTGACACAAAATAAGTTGCAGGTCTCTTTTGTTTGGTGTTGCAAAATGCACTGTGAAATAGTCATGAATGCATTTGTATAATTTGGTCAAATAGCTATACACGATAGTAAATCTATGATCAACAATTGGAGATGTGGGGAAGTTGTCTTCCCCATGCCGGATTTTGTAAGTTCTTTAGAAGAGTCATAATGTGGGATAATTGCATTTTTGAAAAAGCATTTCTCCTTTCAAGCATAGGCATGTATAACATTTCTGTTACAGACACATATATTGTCATAGAAGTGTTACAAGATGCTTTCACAAGTTAGTTGCACTATTTTCTAAAAAAGTTGTCCATAACATGCAGGCTCTTTACAAACACATCAAGGTGTTTTAATTTGTGTAATGACTAATAGATCAGCACAAAGAGTTTCAGAAATTTTGACAATTTCTCTCTGTATTCAGGCAATCCTGTAAATGCAAAGCTGAATTGTGCAGCAGAAAATTATTCAGTTTCAGGCATAAAATTTTCGGAAAATTTGGTTAGAAATTTGCATGCAGACAACGACATTTAGATCTTGTTTGTAAAATGTTACGCTTAGATGCAACTTTAGGAGCAGGATCATTTTTATAAGAAGGCAGCTTATAGTGCAGATTTCCAGGAACCCAGCTCTAGTTTTTTGTATTAAGGTACAGCAAATATAACCAAAATATTTAGAATTTTCTCGTTAATGACACATGCTATGCAGTTTTTGCCAGTTCAACTTAATAAAGGCATAATGTTTGTGCCTCGGCAGCCAGATCTTACTGTATGCAGTCCAATTATTTCTTGTGACTGACCAGAATTGTCTTTAAAGCGGAATGACAGTTTGTATACTTTGCATGGTATTACTGAATTTCTTTATTGCCGACACAAATTTTGTGGAGTGGAACTTTCTGCTTTCAGCTTTTCACTCAGAAATATGTTATCACTTCACATATAATGATGCCTTAGGGCCAGTATATTATACATTATATTTTTCGTACACATCATTTGGAAAAATGTATATGACTTAGTAAACTATACATATGAGATGTCACTGGGATTTCAGCTACTTTGTATGATGTTTTATCAGGTGGGGGTAAAGCAGTAGGCAATATGATTTACAGAGCAGGTAAAGCTGTTGAGCATGTTGTTTACGGGGTCCAAAAAGGAACAAGTGACAGCTTAAATAATCTGTTAAAGGGTCTCTACAGGTCATACTCAATATTGTTGTAATAATTATCACTGTTGCTGGCCTTGTTTATGGTTTTTCTGGAGTCTTCTTTTGTTTGGTTTTGTTCCTTAAATTGAGACATACATCTCACTTTCATGGGCACACGTCATGCACAGCTAAAACGTACCATTGCTAGGTCAAGTGCTCCTCCAAGTCGCTAACATTAATCAGGCACTCAGTGTAAATGACCATACTGTATCACCCGTTACATCGGTATTGCACGAAGGTTTACTTGAAGGTCATATGCTTTGGTTTTGTAAATTATTATGTTGACACAGAAGCACTAATCGATAGTGGTGTCTCTTATTTGCTTATTGATATCTCACTTATACATAAGTTACCTAATGTACACATTTTTCCTCGGCAATTAGTTTCCCCTTGTAAATGGATTGCCCGTACCATTAATGACACATCTCTTCTGTGACAATAAGTATTAGTAATATCGAAGAAGTTATTGTTGTACACATACAAGAAAATTATGCTTTATACTATTAGGCGCTAATTTCCTCAGCAGATTTAAGTGTGCATTAAATATAAAATTCTTACATTCAGTTTGGTACCACTGTAGTTCCCCTGTTCTAAAACATTTTCAATCTGCCCAAAAGTCGAGGCGCGATTTTCATTGACAAAAATTTGGTCCTAAACACACAGTGTTACCAAATTTTCAGTCCTGTTTTGCTTATGTATGAAGGGGCTAAAACAGTTCACTTTACACCAAGCAAGAATGTTTTAGAGAACCTTTGCATGCTTAGCTACATGTATTTTCCACACCACAAAATGGACGCATAATAATTTCTGCATTAAATCCATTGCCAGTCATCATATTGTTTTTGTAAAAACATGCACATTGGACATATAAAAGCAATTAGTGATTGCAAAATAAATCTTTGAACCTCCTTTACCTTGTTTTTACTTTACTCGCCTCTTGCTCCTTTCAACTTTAACTTTTTACTCGTTTTATGATTAAAATATGCGATTTTTGCATTGGGCGCTGCGCTAATGGTCCAAATTTTTCATTAGCGCGCAGCCAGTTTCATTCGCTAAAATAAGAGTGTCAGGGGTAATACCCCCCCACCCTCCTACGTTTATGCATGGTCGGGATATCGCTTCCCTTAGGAATATTCTTGATTCGCCACTGATAAACATGTAAAAGCCATAGGTTTAGCTCGTTTAACTTTGAGTGAGTTTCCAACGGTTGGTGGTCCGTATAATGTCAGATTAGTCTTGAAATGGATAAAAAATTTGACTGTGTATTGTTTCATCCGACTTTTTAAAAAAGCTTCCAAAGTACACTTTCAGTCAATCTGGTTTTTGTAGCAGCGCGCTCGATCGATGGGCTTGAATTAAACACGTGACGGCTTCGAATTTCGGATGGAGGTCACCGCATTTTAGAGGGGCTCGATAAATGACCCTCAAATTTTGGCCTAAAATCGTAAAAAGAACAACTAACAAATGGACATAAACGCAAGTTTTTGTCAAAAGTCGGCGGGGGGGCGGTTGGTTGATTTTCATCAGGCGTTTTATGTAAGTCCCATAGAAAAAAGGCATTGAATGCCGAAAATAAGAAAGTAGGCCGTCTGATTCCCAAAGTCGTCGATTTTTCGAAAAATCATTGAAAGTGTGCCTTTTAAACCTTAAAGATAATTTTTTGACAAAAATTTGTCAAATTTTTGACAGTAAATCAGATAATTATTTGCTCGCTGTAATTGAATCGAATTTTAAGCAGCAACCAAATTATGGGGGTCCGATGGGGCAAACTCGCTAAACATAGCACCAAAAATTCAAATATGAGAATCTATCGATTTTTGGTAATCCATCGAATTCTCGGCGAATCCAGACCCCTGTCGCCCATCAGTGGCGGATCCAGGATTTTCCTAAGGGGGGCGGTACCCCTAAGGAGGGCGGTGGAACCCTGACTTGGGTGGATAAATTAGCCGTTTTAACCCAAAAATCGCTCAAAAATCCTCAATTTTGCGTACTATTTTGGGCCAATCCAGTCGCCCAATGTGCGGTCTCGTGTCAACTAATATCAAAATCAGCCTCTGCTTAAAACCTTAAATGGGCGAATTGCAGCTATCAGAATCGAACGTGTACCTAATTTACCTACACATTTGTGCAAATACATATATAATGTATTACCTATACCTATTTATTTAGCTTCATACGACCACATTTACGTACATAATTAAATTACCTGTGCTAAAACTTATTACCTAATTCGAATTTCTATATGCAAGGCATTCACTATTAAGATACAGCAGTTACGGTAGAAATACTGTCCGACAGTTTTTGAAAAACCTTAGAAAGACCGCATACATAGATTGAGTGGAATAGATTAATGATTTCATATAATAGGTACCTACCTACTTCAAGTAATTCATTTTATCTTATTATTTCGTACAAAAATATAACGTGCATAGCAGGTACATACTTATTATATACCTATCACATAAAATACAATATTACAACAAAAGATAGAAAACTGTCTTCAATGTTTCGCAATATTTGTGTCCAATATACATATGCGAATAGGTCTTATTCTTGGAATGAACATTTATTATCTTGAATTATAAAACAGATTCGATATTAATTTTTTAATTTTCTCCAGCAGAATGGCAATCCCGCACATTTCTTCAGTAGTCAGCACCATAATTGCAGCACGGAGAGAATATTGTGGTACTGGTCTTGTCGAGCCGATACCACTGTAAAAACATTTTGATCAAAACAGATCTTCATTTCCTAGTACATAGAAGATTTAAATATTTCTACAGAAAAATATTTGGAACCACTGTTGTTTTGCAAACAACTTAAATTTTCTAAAAATTTTGTTATTTGATGTATATTTCTGATAGGTTTTATGTACGTACGTACATATACATACTTTACATGTGCGCATTGGCCATTCGTTAAATGGGCAGCAGTGCAGCACCCGTTACTAAAAATAGAATTTTAAAGGGGTCTACCGTAATCTTTGGGTATTTCAACTTCCAAGGGAGACAAACCCCTACGCCAATGTACAGTCAAGACCAAAAGTAACGTCACTCAAGCGCAGGCATGACAGGCAACAGGCGCGTGTGAATCGGCCAGAATTTTATATTGGTAAACACGCGCATCGAAACAAAAATGCCTGTCACATTGACTGCCAGGCGCCTGTAGGACATGTGCTTGAGCGACGTTACTTGTAGTCTTGACTGTATGTATGCTCATAACATAACTTATTGCACTTCATCGACTTTCTGAAATTCAGGAAAACAGTCACAGCCACACAGGGGCGTAGGGGTCCGGGGAGCTGGTACCCCCCTCGAGAATTTGGCGAACCTCCCAGAATTGAATTTTTGGCGATTTTGCCCCAGCAGACCTTCCCCAGAATTTTGGTGCTGCCCATATTGGTGACTGCTGTTCCATGGCCTTTTTTGAAATTCAGAAAAAGGTCACTGCAGTTCCGTGACATTTTTTTGAAATTCCAGAAAACGGTCACTGCAGTTCCGCGACCTATTTTTTGAAATTCAGAAAAACGGTCACTGCACTTCCGTGACCTCTCTTATGAACTTTGGAAAAATGGTCACTCCTGTTCAGCGATTTTTTTCCTGAATGGTAAACAAAATATCACTGAACCTGAGTGACCGTTTTTCTGAAGTGCACACGGCGCCAGTCTAGGTCTTTTCTGAAATGACAATTAATACAAGATACCTACCTTACATACTATTGAGAAAAAATTGCTTATTTGTACGTTTTGAAGCATTCCGATTCTCCACAATTTATAATCGCCGATTCCGATCCGATCCCACAAAAAATGACCGATTCCGATATGTACGTCAACCTAATGGGCAGCAACCTATAGTCTGTTTCATGTAACTTCGGTCATGAATTTTAAAACTATCTCCGACAATTAGCTGACATATTGCGATTATAGCATTGATCCGATATATGATTATCGTAACCCTCAGCCTACTGCCGATGAAAATTATTAGAATTCATGCAAAAAGGTATGTAAAACGGACTATTACTAGCAAAGAATAATGCTCCGATGGAACAAAAAAGATGAATATACTTGGAATTGTGGATTATTATGGATGTAAAAGGAGGGGACTAGGAAAAATCTACCTAAAGTCGGAAAATCTGCTAAAAATCACACTTTCTCTAAGCAACGCAAAAAATCGATGTATATTCTGCGGCCAACAGATTAAAATGAATATTCAACCATAACAATGATTGAAACAGCAGCACGTTAGCTATGCAGTAGCTATGGGAAATGATATTAAGTAAACTAACAGTCTTCCAAGCCAATTGAATGAAATAGCAAACATCGAAGACAATTGAAGACATGGTTGGTTAAAAACAGTAGGAAACACGTAAGTTGACTTGAAACAGACTTAATGTAGATACACTAGCATGCCCGAAACGATTGTGTGCACTAATCAATCGGCTCCTGCTTTGCTTGCTATAATGCTCATAAAACAAAACAACTTTAAATACAATACCTCTTAGTTTTCTATCAATCAGGTGCCAGCAATTTAAAAAAGTAACCTTGATAGATTTCGTTTATACACTCTTATCTGAAACTTCGGACATTATTTAAAAAAGACACTTTTTTAGAGGCCGCAGAATATACATCGATTTTTTGCGTTGCTTAGAGAAAGTGTGATTTTTAGCAGATTTTCCGACTTTAGGTAGATTTTTCCTAGTCCCCTCCTTTTACATCCATAATAATCCACAATTCCAAGTATATTCATCTTTTTTGTTCCATCGGAGCATTTTTCTTTGCTAGTACACTACTTTTAATTAGCGTGATTTCAGTACATCAGTCAGTAAACACAATCAGTAACATGCCACAATAATGACAACAGTCCAAGAACGCGGAAAACAATATTGTTCTTAACATCAGCATTATCCTTTTTAAACAAGAAAACCTTATTGACACCATCCATTTTCAAATTAAAACTGCATTAAGTTATTTCTTCTTAATGTGCAGTTCACTTATAATCAAGCACAAAAATTTAACCAACGAATTCACATTGCAAATCCTCACTCAATCAATACACAAGCACAATGTGTTGTGACTTTTGAAATTGAAAACACCCAATTTTCAATTTTCAAATTGAAAATTGGATCAATTTTCAAATTGAAAATTGGGTCAATTTTCAAATTGAAAATTGGGTGTTTGAATTTGCGATGAAGAAAATAATCAAAAAGATAGTCACTTGGTTTATTTAAGCCGAGTAATAAAATAACGACCGTCCACCAATTCCAAACTAAACGCAACTAATCTGATCACTATGAAAAAGTTTTGAAAAATGAGCTTGCTAAGCGAGAGTTGTAAACCAAGAGAAACTTAAAGTTAAAATCTACCATTAAATTATGAGAGAATTATAAAAGATTTTAAACTTCAAGAAAATGGAAAAGGCGGGATGTTGGTAAATTAGAAGGCAAAGATTTTCGGCAAAAATTCAAAAACTTCACGCAAATATCAAATGTAAGGAACACTAACGCTTTGATTTGGTAGTAAAATAAATTTGTAGTATAGACTACATATTAACAACAAATGAATAGTGCAAACTTTACACAACTACTAGGTGTAGAGAATACTAACAGTTTACGGCTTATTAATGTACATGATTACAATAAAGCTGTATATCTTTGTCGACTTCTGTGCACTGTAGTGTGATTGCTGGTTCATTTTAAACCACTTTTGCAGGCAATTTACATCAATTAAACGATAGCTCTCCATGAGCAAGATTTTGTGAAACATATTATAAACACGGCTAAGAAAGATTTAACTTTAATGCAACCCATTTAAGACAAAATTACATCTCTTCAATGATCTAAGGACACTTGAACATAATTTTTAAATCACTTTAGATTACTTTTGAGGGTAAACAAACTCACTTAATTGATGTCTCACATATGAATCCTTGAAAATTTCTTGACTTCAAGTTACAAAGTCTCTGCAAGTCTATCGAATTAGGGTTAACATGTAACGTAAACTTTACACAAACACATAGCGTAAACAATATTTTAGTCGGATTCGTAATTTTGATATTGCTCCGATATTTCTTTCAACATTTATGGAAAAATGAGTCCATAATGTTTTAAAGACAATAAACATTAGGTTTAAACCACTTTGCAATACTGCTGAGTGTAAGCAAGCGCGCCCAATTGACGTATATATTTCATTCCCTGTAAATTTTTATATCTCAGGAAAAAATTTCGATTTTTGCAATGCTATAGAACAAAGGCTAACATGCAGTGTAAAAATTAAGCTCTTGACGTTTCCGTCCGAAGTTATTA
>JAVLUZ010000139.1:2726580-2858144 GCA_036768485.1 Mermis nigrescens | reverse complement strand
TATATCATGATATTGTAAAGTACTACCCAACTACAACAAATCAAAATACATCAGCTAAGAGCATGCTTTTTAATGATGAATCACTGCGGCTGACTTGGAAAAAAGAATACATTGGGATAACAATCCCAAATGCCATCATGGGGCTGCAAATAGGGAAAAACAGCATCCTCCACCTGATCTTTCTGACTATTGTTCTGACCTGATTGAGAATTTCAATGAGTATAAATTTTAGAAAAATGAAAATAAAACTCACTCAAAATATTAGCGCTGGCAGCGGTTATATTCCCCTCGCCTAAAATAAGGAATATGCTCATAAATTACACAACCTACAAGGGTATTGTTTAAAATGAGTTACACTAGCGTTACAGACATAGGTGGGCTGCACCAAAATTCTTGGGAGGGGGTGAAAAAATTTCTGGGGGTAGGGGTGAAAAAATTTTTAAAGGTCAAAAAATGGTCTTAAAAGTGGTCGTATGGCAAAAAAACACCATTTTTCGACGTTTCTCATCAAGCTCTATCCAATGGCATCAAAAAGTGCTAAAAAAGCAAAAAAAATTTTTAGGGGGGTATTCTGATTTCTCAAAGGGGGGGGTACATACACCCCCAAACCCGCCCCCACGCCCATGTGTGGTTACAGAGCTGATATATGTGGTTTAATGGTTTACTTTGTGTTTTCTCATTGGGAATTGATGTAGCAGCGCTTGTTTTTGCCACCACGGGGTCGCCTGAATATTGCTAACAATTTGAATTGAAAAGCACATACTTAAATTTAAGCATTCACTTTGAGTTTTTTCATCATCGTTGAGTTTTATAAATTTTAGTGGCTTTGAGGAATCGCCTAAAAGACAAACGCAAGCTACTAAGGGATCTTGTATTCATTGCCACTTCAGAAAGGAACTACACTGGCGCCAGTGTGCACTTCAGAAAAACGGTCACTGCGGCTCAGTGATATTTTGTTTACCATTCAGTGAAAAAATTGCTGAACAGGAGCATCCATTTTTCTGAAGTTCAAAAGAGAGGTCACGGAAGTGCAGTGACTATTTTTCTAAAGTTTAAAAGAGAGGTCTCGGAAGTGCAGTGACCATTTTTCTGAAGTTCAAAGAGAGGTCACGGAAGTGCAGTGACCATTTTTCTGAAGTTCAAAGAGAGGTCACGGAAGTGCAGTAACCATTTTTCTGAAGTTCAAAGAGAGGTCATGAAAGTTCAGTGACCCTTTTTCTGAATTTCAGGAAAAGGTCATGGAACTGCAGTGACCAACATGGGCAGCAGCAAAATCCTGGGGGTCTGCTGGGGCAAAATCGCCAAAAATTCAATTCTGGGGCCTCTGCTAGATTCTCGGGGGAGGGGTTCTAGACTCCTCACGCCCATGCATGGCAGTGACTGTTTTCCTGAATTTCAAAAAAGTCAATGAAGTGCAATAAGTTATGTTATGAGCAAACATTGGCGTAGGGGTTTGGTGGGGTTTGTCTTGCCGGGAACTTAAAATACCCAAAGATTAGTGTAGACCCGACCCCTAGGATTTCCAAAAGTGTTTGACAGTATTTTTACCATAACTACTGTTTCTGAATAATGAATGCCTACCTTGCATACAGAAATTACAATTAGTTAATAAGTTTTAGCACAGGTAATTTAATTACGTACATGTGGCCGCCTTAAGCTACATAAATAAATAGATATATATTTGTACAAATGCATAGGTGGGTACATTTTCGATTCCAATAGCTGCAATCCGCCCATTCTAGGCTTTAGGCAGAGGCTGATTTTGATATTAGTCGGACGAGACCACTCATGGGCGAGATTAGTCTGCATTTGCCGAGAATTTGATGGACTACCAAAAATTGATTGATCCTCATATTTGGATTTTTAGTGCTATGTTTAGCAAGTTTGCCCCATTGGACCCCCAGAATTTGGTCGCTGCTTAAAATTCGATTTAATTGAACAGACTACAGCAAGCAAATAAGTATATGATAACACTGTCAAAAATTTGACATTTTTGAGTAAAAAATTATCTTCAACGTTTAAAAGGCACACTTTTTATGATTTTTTTAAAAATTGACAACCGTGGGAATCCAGCTAATTTGATGGGGTCTGTAGCCATTCTAGAGCCAAATTCCCCAAAAACACCTCTCGATCATACCGCACAATTTGAGGGCCAAAATGGCATCAAAAACAGTATAAATGCTAAAATAGCTTACAACTGGTTACCACACCTGGGCGTGGGGGGTTTGGGGGGGGGGGTATGCACCCCCAGAAACCAAAATACCCCCCCAGAAATCAAAATACCCCCCCCAGAATTCAATTTTTGAAAATTTTTTTCGCTTTTTTCGCAATTTTTTGATGCCAATGGATAGTGCTTGATGAGAAACGTCGAAAAATGGTGTTTTTATCACCATACCACCATTTTTAAGGCCATTTTTTGACCTTCAAAAAAATCTTGCACCTCCCCCAGAAATTTCTTGCTGTTTACATATGCTGGTTACTGAATAATTTCAAGCATTTGAGGGAAATGTTTAATTTACTTCCGTTTTTATTCTTCGTTTCTTATTCTGCTATCCTATTGTTCCATTCTGATAGTCCAGCTCGTAGATCTCAGCTTAATGCCCCTTGTGTTTGTCTGATCTTACTTGAATTTAATATTTCCTGCCCTCAAACAACTCCAAAACACTATCTGATTCATGTAATTCATTGCAAATGATCAATATCTAATGCGCAAAACGTATTTATTGTTCACTGCTACTTGCAGAACTCTGTAAAAGCAATTGTGTACACTCTCTCATCATTGATGTTGTACAAATCAGCTATGAAGTAATCTACCTGTTAACCTACTGTATGTATAGCAGTCCTGTATAAACAGACAAACATATTCTGGTCTGGCCACGCAATTGTCATATCAATTTGAATATTAGTAGGCACTTACGCTAGGCACGAGTCCATAATTTCTATGCTGGTACTTTCTATATACGTTTCATTAGACGTTTTATGTAGTATGCTCATTCTTCATCACTGTGCTTGCACATAGTCTATTGTTGCAAAGTCGCACTTTGGCAAAGTAGAACATTAGCTTTACCCCTGTTTGAAAAGGCAAAATGGGGTGAAACAGCCTTTTGGGCGGTAAGACAGTGCATTTAATTAGGCCCTCATATGGCTGGTTCTTGAGAGTAAGGTTTTCAAGGATTTCCATCAAAATTTTGGGTGGCCGGTTGGGTACCTCCCTTACTTGTTTACGTAAGGGTAGAGACCACACATGGGCATGGGGTGTTTAGGGATTATGTAAGCCTCCAGAAGTTGAAACACCCCCCCCCAGAAATTGAAATACCCCCAGAATTCAAATTTTGAAAATTTTTTTCGCTTTTTTAGAAATTTTTTGATGCCATTGGATAGTGCTGAATGAGAAACGTTGAAAAGTGTAGTTTTTTCGCCCTATGACCACTTTTAAAACCATTTTTTCACCTTCAAAAATTTTTTCACCCCCCCCAGATTTTTGGTGCTGCCCACTTATGGTAGATACTACATATATTGGCGCAATTAATTTTCTGCATCGGAAAACCACTGGAGTTGTATTTAATTTTATGATACAATTTTATGGCATTGGTTACTCCCATAGCATGCTTAAATGCAAAGTAAATGTTAGAGAAGCAAAAATTGTAAAAAATCACAAAACTCACCAATTCGGAGGTTTAATGGAGGCTTGCCTGCATCCACACAATCGAAAGATTGTTTCATCTTGGCATTGGTCGCAATTTCTTGTAGCAAGTTGCACGCCTGCATTTCAACTAAATGGTAACCTGCTTGAACAATAGATTTTGCGCATTCCATAGTCTTATCTCTTGCTTCTTTTGCATTTAAACTCTTATTAGCAGACAATTGGTTACGTTTTGGCATACATTTTGTGCAGCCATGCCAGAAACAGCCATAAAACTAAAACACAGCGTTACCAGAGATACCGTCCACCTTATATTTACCAATTTTGATTTTGTATCCATTTTATTTATGTTTAATGTAAATCTTTTCCCAGAAAGAAACCCATTATAGCAATTATAGACTGTTTCTCCTTGTGCCTGTACCTGTCTGCTGGAATTATGCTTATTGTGTCAGGTTTAAGAAAAAGTTTCCTAAACACCAAATTGCACGCGCTGGCAATTGTTATCAATTTTTCAAACGGATCAACCATAGTCTCGGACATGAATATGTCTCAAAAAAACCATTAAGTCACTCTTGCAGTATTTTAGCATTTCTTTTTTGGAGTTGAAAATGCATAAAAAAGCAAAAAATAAACAAATTCAAAAATTGAAAAATGCAGAAAGGCACACTTTTTCTTTTTGATCTATATACCAACTGTAAAATTTTTGATATTCGTCTGGTTTCATCAAAGTTGGAACTCATCAGGATATGGTCCAATGTAATCCCAGTTGTTGCACGTGTTAAAACCATGAGGAAAATAGCCCTTACTAAGTTCCGTGATTCCAAACGTTTTTGGCAAATTTGTCAGTTTCATTGGCAAAAAATTAAAAGAATCGATTATCCTTACTGTTTCGAACAAAATGGACATGAGCTCAAGGCCTGTTTAAAACTAAAACACTTTAAAATATCAATATTATGCCTAAAAATTATTTGTTTTTTACCGTTGCTAACAATCTTTGTTACTATTCCTTGCCAAAAGATAAACTGCAATATAAATTGTCTATCATATCCTTTTGCATTGTGAGCTTTGCTGTCACGTGTTTCATGGAAAATAAAAATGTACAAAAATCATCAACACAGTCTTCACCTGCAAATATTTTTATATTTCCACCGCACCGATAAGAAATAGAAAGTTCCTTGTTACTACAAGTGTCACACACAATGTGAGCTAGGCACAAGTTGGGGATGTGCTCTAGCTTGGGTCCATAAGATGTGTCCTTCAAGACACACTCCAGGGTAGCCTCAAAATTGAAAAACACAAAGCAACACATTATTTCTTCCTTTTCTCGCTTACCTGGTCTTTCCTTATCCTCCACATAACCTGGATCTATCAGGTTTTCTTCCTCCTCCATTGTAATTTTTTGCATGTAGCATAAATGATCTAAAAACTAAAAATGTAAGAGAAATTTATGAAAAATAAAAATTATTTTTAAACCTTTTATAAGCACTTCTTTCTTGCAAGTTTGACAACAAAAATATCCGCATTTGTGTTTCCTTGTTGAATTTTCTAAAATGTCTACCACATTGTTTACAACGCTGTATTTGCATGCAAACAGAACTATTGATTAGGCCCTTTATTCCATTTGATTTATAAATTATGCAATGATTTTCACAGCACATATAATTGTAAAAAAATTGATTGCTCAAAGACCAAGTCAAAAATTCCTCTTCTACGCAGCGTGGAGAAGGATAGCAAGAAGCACATTTCTTGGCGCATCTATGTGCTTTTATATGATCATAGGCAATGTTACAAGACTCGCAAAGATACCTTGATGAAAAGAAACCTTTAATTCTACCAATTACAGTGTAGTGCATATTGTGCAAGTACAAATGCAAAATTTTATCGCATTCTGTTGGCCCTTGAAATTTTAAAATGTAAAAGTATTTAAAATTCCAGAAAAAATATAGAACAACTCAGCCACATAGACCACTTTGTTTGAGCAGCCCTTGGCAAATACTTTAACTTGGTAGCCAAGCACAACTTGCTGTAGTTTGCAGAGTTAGGTGATCTCGCAAGGCCCCTTGTGGTTTTCCAACCCCACCAGCTTCATCAGTTCCTGCACCATAGTTTTTTGTATTTTGTGGCGTCTAATATTGCCCCATTGTATCATATTCCAATGGTACGCAGGGTCCTCCTTGTGCAAATGGGCTCTTGCTACTATAAGGGCCCTTGCCAGGCATAAATTGTCCTTGTTTGGAATCTTGATAACACAGCCTCCATGGGATCAATTTAAAAATTCTTTCTGCAAAAGGTATTTGGTGCGTCTTCCGGTCCCGGCTGGTGGTGTTACTGTAACGATTTTGATCGTCGAGTTTCAGAGTCAATTTTCAGCTCTTGGTTAGATTGTGAAATCCGCTCAATTTGAGCTAAAATTATTTCTCCGGTAATGTTTTGAGGACTTCTAAAATGTAACAATATGGGTGTGTTTGAGTTTAGGTTCGAAAATTGTAGTCCAACTAGCACCATTGGGTTTGTTTTAGCTAAAATCAAATTAATAGCATGATTAAAAATGGCGGATATACATTTGTATATATTTTCGAGTTGATCAGAATTCATAAATCAAAATTGATATTTGATGCCTTTGGTATCAAATTGTCTAATACACTGCATGATGGGGTCACTCTGCACATAAAACCCCTCCAGCACAAAATTGCTCCCAATTTGTTGTTCGTCAGATGGTAGCCATTCATCGACTCTTATTAAAGTAACGCTTTCAAATGAGCTATTATTGCCCTCAATTTGCTGCAAGCCAGATGGTAGCCATTTGTCAACTATTATTAAACTATCGCTTTCAAACAAATTACTGCTAATATTTTCTAAATTGTTATTATCCAAAACACTATTAGGTTTTTCACTAAGCTCTGATTCAGAAAAATTGCTATAATCTAGCATTAGTTCATAATTGCTTCCACTCATTTTTACACTGGGTTAAAATATCTAAAAACAACAAATTATAATAATGCGAGTGTACCATTAACCAAAGGCGCACTAGCTAAGGAATGTGAGCTCAAAACGAGCAATGCAATACTCTTGCAAAATTTCCTACTTTTTATTTGCATTACATCACATGTTTCTAGCGGAGCAAAAAAATTCAAAGAGAGCTGCTATACACTTTTAAAATGTCCTCAATTACTTTTATCAGCATTACAACACATGTTTCTAAGGGAGCAAAAAGATCCAAACAGCAAGGCTACCATTAACCAAAGGCGCGCTAGCTCATAAATGTAAGCTCAAAACGAGCAATTTGATACTCTTGCTAAATTTCCTACTTTTTATTAGCATTACGTCAAATGTTTCTAGTGAGGAGGAATTCAAATAGCGAGGCTACCATTAACGCGCTAGCTAACAAATGTAAGCTCAAAACGAGCAAAGCAATAAATACTCTTGCAAAAATATCCTAATTTACTTTTTTATCAGCATTACATCACATGTTTCTAAGGTAGCAAAAAAAAAGCCAAAAGCGAGCTAGCTAATGAATATAAGCTCAAAACGAGTGAGGCAATACTCTATTGAAATTTCCTCAGTTACTTTTTATTGGCATTACGTCACATGTTTTTAAGAGAGCAAAAATACCAGAGGCGCACTAGATAATGCATGTAAGCTCAAAACAAGCAATGCAATGCTCTTGCAAAAATTTCCTCAATTAGTTTTGATTAGCATTACATCACATGTTTCTGAGAGGGGCAGCCACACTGCATTTCCATACCATAATTACGTTTTTCTGAATACTGTAGGTAGCCCATTAGCTTTAGATAGCAGCTGATACTCTTTTGATATTTGTTCTAAATTACGTATCACCGGGGCTTAAAAAGACTTAAAAATATTTTCATTACATTAGCTTCATTGCTAAGCTTTATTTTTTAAATGTTGGTTGTGCTTATAGAATACTACGCTTTTTATTTAGCTGCTTAACAAAATGAGCAATAAGCCTCAAACTAAACACCATGATTTCAATCTTGGCAAAAATTTATACTGTTTAGTTTCAGCGTGAAATAATTATATAAATATTGGTTTTCGAGTTTGCAAGACCTATAGCCCTTATGGTGGGCCATATCCAACGTGCCAAGGAATCAACTTAATGGGGCAACAATACAACCTGTTGCTAGCAGCAGCGCCAAACATCTCCACCGCCCTGCTTTTTGATGATGTGGATTTTGATTCTGTAGATTTAACCTACGATTTAAGAGTTTTGGTCATAATGGGGCTACTTGGAGAATAATTCATCTATTTGCAAAATGCCAAGAGAGAGCAAGAAATTGCACTGATGGCTAGGCATTTTAAATTGTGGCAGGATCAGAGAGCCGCAATTGTTGTGGCCATCAAAAAACCTGAAGGTGAAAATTGCTCTAAAATTAAATTTTACTTTATATATTTATAATGTGATTGCTTTTGTTGCTGTATTTGATTAACAAACATGAAAATTCAAAAATATTCCAAGGAGTGGCCGCCCCAACGCCCAACAAAAGCAAGCTACTAAACAAGGAGTCAAAGGAAATATGTACGACTGTTCCTAAACCGCTGGTCAATAAAAATAAAGGTACATATATGGTTTCTTTTATAAAACGTATTTATTCTGTAATATAAATTTAAGCTCAATAAATAGCCATAAAAACTAAAGTTTATTTGTTAAAATTGCTCTTTTGTTTCAAAATACATAAAAGTGTAATTTCAGTCAAGCCATCTGACGACAAATTAAAGCAAGATGCCATCAAAAAAACAATTCCTGCAACTTTGCCTCAAAAGTACTTTGGGAAATTCTCAACTCCTGCAGTGTGTTCAAGCCGGATATTGCTAGCACTTCCAATAAATGAATATTTTTTGTAGCTTAGAATTAGTTAATTTCATAGATGCATTCTTATTTCACTGCAACAAATTGTTAGTTTTAGTAGTATGTTTTCATTCTTGACAATAGCCGCATTTGTATGCTATAATTGATACTGCACTTTGTTACTATTATTTCAGGCGCATCAAAAGTTGATTGTGATTTGAACTTTTTCACGTGGGATGTTCAATCTTTTTTCTATTGAAATGTTCTCCAATTTGGAGCTAACTGCATTGTTCAAAAAAACTTGTCCACTTGGGCTGAAAGAACTCGTTTTCTAAATTAGATTTTTTAGCTGCTGATTTCAATCATTTCTACGCTTGGGGTTTTTCTGCTCTGTATGCCGGTGTAAAACCATGAAAATCTCAACAATGACAATTTCAGCTTGGTACATCCTGTGCGTTCATTATTTAACAATACCTAGTTAAGCTCCTTGAAGCACTTTTATTCAACAAAAATCATATTATCTGCTCTTCAATATATTTTGTTTTTAATCATGCTACTTGTATAAAATTTGTCAATTTTTTTGTACCTGTACATACTTATAAAAAGACTCCAAATAAGGCTGCTTGTTTGTGTGTTTTTAAGGAACATTATCATTTTGCAGATTAATCAAACAATGCTCGACAACATTAGGTTGTTTTTACACCATTTTTCTTTAAATGGTCACAATTCCATTTACAATTGCCATTTAAGACGTTTATATGCTAATTTTTTCAATGATTTAATTGAATTTGACACAAAAACACAATTATTCAATTTATCATCCATTTCCAAAATTCAATATAGAGACTACTTTGACTTGTACATTTAGAACTTAATAACAAACACCAATATTTCTATTCATTTTTCTTTAAGCATATTATTTAATGCTTTATTGGTTATTGGTAAACAATTTTGGGGAGGGATAAACGTCAAAGACACCTTGGCAGCCCAAACAACTTTATTACCGTAAACACGTTGCCAATAATTCTACCCATGATGCCGGAAGTTTGCCGCGTCAGTAACAATGACTATCCTGACACAAGCTCCAATGATATTGCCTGGTTGGATTGCAATTCCTGGCTAAGGTCCGGCAAATGTTAGTCGGCAAGCCATGTAATTAGAATAATTTAAGAAACTGTTGTTTGTTTGGTCACTCTGTAGTGCTATTATTTATTAGTTGGGCATTAAAAATCTATATAGCTACTTGGCAAATTGTGTCAATATATTGAGTGAATTAACAAATTATTATAGAATAATACCTAATTAAATCTTTGGTATTATGCCACATACAAAAATGCACATAGGTACATACCAAAGCACGTTTAGGTGTAAGAAGGACTTGTGCCTAAGTATGTGCACTCTCAAAAATAATAATCTCAAGCTTATCATAATAAGCAAGAAAATGCTGTATACTTGAAGGGAGTGACGTCGAATTAACAATATTAAGAGCCCAATTTAATAATGCACTCCCCCTGGGCACTAAGCCTACATGCAGCTATAGCGCCCCTGCTTAATACCCCCCCACTGGCGCTGGTCTGAATTGCAGCTATAATGCCCTGCTTAATACACCCCCCCCTTGGTGCTGGTCTGAATCGCAGCTTTAGTGACCTGCTTACAAAGCAGGCGCTTGAAGTGCAGGTGCACTATAGCGTGGTGCAGTCCACACCAGCGTAGCTTACTACTTATAGCCATATGGGCATGGGGTTTAATCTGAGTGGCTTACCATATTAGGGTACCGTCCTTTAGGTCACACCATCCTGCTTCAGGCTTACAAGCAGTTAAATCACAAAAATTCGAGCTCGTGTAGTAACCATCATAAGTAGCTATTTGTCTTTTTGTATAATTGCATTATCAACACTGTTACAGAAATCTTTGCAGCAATAGTGATATTTAACATTTGAAGTTAGGTTAGATCGCCAAATGTTTGGTTTTATTTGATATAAAGTTAAGCCTCAAAACCAATTTATGTTAATCATTCTTAGATATCTGAGTTGACTTATTTTATAGGATTCTTGAGATTCTTGTACAATCCCTTTAGATCCTAAAAATCCAGTATTTGTCCAATTAGCATGTATGAAAAAGCAGTACATTTAAATGCAGGAATCTGATGAGTGTCCATATTTGGAGTTCATAAATTTGCAGCAAGTTTTTAAATCATTTTCTGATGAAGGTGGGTTACAATTTAATTTTGTGGGTAAAGTAAAATGAATTCTAGAAGTATGTGGTTAACATAGTTGATAAGCTTGAACATTAATGTGAGGTAAATTAGATATGACTACCACTAAAAGAATAGCAAAAAGAATGCTAAAAAGTATTTCCAAAATTTTCGGAAGAAAATGATTGAAATTCAGCAAATCAACTACCATGCTTTGATAATTTTCCTGACATTGAATGTTTGTTGTGATTTGCAAAATTTTGTGCAAATTGTCATTTTTTTTGAATTTCAACAGATTTTCCTTAAAAATGCTCGAATTTTGCAATTTTTCAGAATGCTGGACACTGAAAATTATATCTTTTACTACAAAGTGACCCATTACTTCTTCTGCCTGGACTTCTCCGGATCCAGAATTGGGCTGGAACCATCCTGTATGGCATATGTTTGGCCCATATGCTAGTGCTCTAGTCATTGCTTACCAGCCCGCTGTGGAATGGTAATGGGGCTTTAGCTTGCTGATATCGGCGGCCTGGCCTCCAATCAGCTATGGATTCCATGGTCCGCCTAGGCAGTGCAACTGAGGAGGGAACCATTGTTGAGCCAACTTATCTCAGTGGTTGGCACTTTTATTTTACAGCTTCCATGATGTCTGCTGCTTACTTACTGCATATGAGCTAGTCAATGATTGCCTCTCCGCCTCAAGTCATTGCTGTGTTTCTGCTTGTCTAGCCAGCATTTCTGCTTCCTGAAAGGTTGCCAATTACCTGTCTAATACAAAATGCCAAAAATCAGAATTTAGACCATCTACCAAAAACCTCCGGGTCAAAGCATCTAAAGAATTTGCATCTACATTAGGATAGGCTTGAATGGTCAATTGTTGAATGTCTAAAGTATATTTAGTCACCGGTTCCCTATAAGCTTTAAGTCTAGAATGCCACTGCAACGCTTTAAGCTCCGTATTTTCTCAGGGCACAAAGTGCTGTCTTAGACGTTCTACTAATGCATTGTAAGATAATTGATGACGCTCAGTGTCAGAAATTGATTCATACACAATTTCTGCAAAATCTCTAAGATATGTTGGTAGCAACATCCTTTTTTTAGCATTGTTCCGCCCATTACCCAAGCTTATTCTACCAAAACAATTGGTCCAACAATCAAAATTTTCATCTGATCTCCCATGATAAAGTTCTCCTATGGAAACTGATTTCTAGTGCCTACAAGAGCGGGATCAATGGAGGAGGGAGTTTGTAAATCCTCTAATTGTTGTTGCTGTCAACGGGTCACTGCTGTTAATCTCTCAAGTTCAGTTCTAAGTCTTTTAAAAGCATTTCCACAAGAAATAAAACATATTATTAAAGAGAATTTTGATGAAAAACGTCTAAAAAGCAGAGAAATCAGGCAAAGATTGTAAAAATGCACTATAATAAAAGAAAATTGTGTACATAATTAACAATATATGCAGATAAATGGTTGTAGAGTAAGTGCCCAATAAAATAACAAAGAAAATATAATAAAAATTTTTTTATATGAATATATGGGTTTAACACACATATATTGTCTATGAAGTTATTACTTGCATATAGTGAACTTATTATTCATAGTATATAGGAAAACCCAAGCCCTATCTTAATAACAGGATTAACATATATAGTAAACCAATTGTTCATATTATATAAGGAATTTCCATTCCTATCTTTATTATGAGTTTTATATTAACATGATTAAACGACTATAATTATTTTGTTGTCTGGTTTGTTGATGACAACCAGCCCAGGTTGCAAAGCTTGGGCTGTTTAATGAGCGACTGGTTTGTATAATTGAAGTTTGCACTGCAGGAGAGTCCAGAACATGAATGCTTATGGATTGCAAAGGTCCAATGGACGCAAAGCAGTTATTTACGGGAAATTGAATCCTCTGTAATGTGGTTCCAAATGTATCATTGCTGGTATAATTTCATGGCCCCAGGGGACCAGGCGCCTGTTTGTTTGATACCATATCTATCGGGTCCTGGACCCATATGTTCAAAAATTTTGCCTATCAACTTGTTCCTCCATGTTGCATCTATACCGCCTTCCTCTTGTTTGATATGAGTTATTACTGTGTGTAAGCCTTTGGCAAAGGTCACAATGTTGCATGTAGCCGTATTGCAAATTTGTGGGCTCAGTACTGCATCTTAGGGAAAAGCATTATTCGATATTCCAGAAAAGCGCATTTATTTCTGTAGAAAAGAAATTGGATTTCTATTGTGTTTAATATTAAGAAATAAGAAATAGTGAGGTTTGACAAAATTATACTTCAACAATATGTCATATAAATACAATACAATTTGCAAAGTCTTGGAATAATAAAGATATGACTTCAAAAAAACATATTAAATCTATTTGTTGTATAGTAACTCACCAATCTCGGAAGTTCGTAGTATAATGCAGCTGGGTTGAAAATAGTCCCAAACGCATTGCATATTAAAAACATAAGTGAATATAAGCGCAAATATTTGAAAAACTCACTTTTTCAGAATATGAAATAAAGTTCATTAACAGGCCAGAGTTTTTATTGAATTAGAAACAAGGTTGGAATTGGAAAGTTCATTATCCATAAAAAAATAAATAGGAAGAATCAAGTATATTGTTCTTGAAAAATAAAGGTCAATTCAATTTTGAAAAGTGATAGCTTTTAAAAGTAAATGTCAAATCGATTCTAGTACATTGTTTATGGGAAATGAATGTCATGTCATCTCAATTTATTGAAAGTTTATTGTTTTGATAAGTTAACTTCAGCTCAATTTTAAAGTATGTGTACTCTATGTCCCTAAGTGATAATATTCATGTTGTATTTATGTGTATCACTTTTACACTTGATGCGTCAATTCTATGCATACAGTTATGCATATTATGACATACACAAATGCTGCTGACAAAGATGGTACACATGAATGAAAATATGCAGCTTTATTAGATGACTAGAGAATCTGCATTGTTTTTACCTTAGACACAAAAAAATATGAGTGCTTTAATGAAATCGCAAAAAACTTAATGGGCCCTAGTTATGCAATTTTTGTTTTTTGACTATACCCATTTGTAACCCCAAAAAGTTCTGCACCCTTGCAGCAACAAACAAATGGCCATATGATTGTACAAAAATTTATCTGCTCATTAATGTTGGTTTGTGTAGTGCATTTGCCAACACCAAAAAGCTTGAAAAATAAAAGAACAGATATCAACCAAAAGAGCACCAGCTCACTCTTTAAAAACATAAATTCACAAATTCTATTTGATGTCTCAATGAACTCGCGCTGGTAAAAAAATAAAGGACATGGAGGACATAGAGCATTCAGTTTGCATGAATAAGACATGAAGATGTAATACAGCAATATCTTTGTTATATGATTATGGGTTTCTTACTCTAGCAACACATGCACATTATATTATAACTAGCAAAGAAAAATGGCTCAATGGAAAAAAGATGAATATACTTGGAATTGTGGATTGTTAAGGATGTAAAAGGAGGGGAGTAGGAAAAAAGCTACCTAAAGTTGCAAAATCTGATAAAAATCACACTTTCTCTAAGCAATACAGAAATCAGAGTATATTCTGCAACCTCTAAAAAAGTGTCTCTATAATAATTCTTAAAGCTTAAGATGTGAGTGTATTAACAAAATCTATAATGTTTACTTTTTTAAATTGCTGGCAAGTAGCAATGCTGACTTGCTTTGTATCCTGATTGATAGAAAACTAAGATGTATTGTGTTTAATGTTGTTTAATTTTGTTATGAGCATTATAGCAAGCAAATCAGGGGCCGATTGATTATTGTACACAATTGTTAGGGGCATACTAGATACCCACAATTAGTCTGTTTCAAGTCAACTTACGCATTTCCTACTGTTTTAAACCAACAATTTCTTCAATTGTCTTGGATGCATCAATGTTTGCTGTCTCATTGAATTGGCTTAGAAAGACTGTTACTTTACTCAATATTATTTCCTATAGCTACTGCATAGCTAACGTGCTGCTTTTTCAATTATTTTTATGATTAAATATTTATTTTAATGTGTTGTCCGCAGAGTATACTTCAATTTTTGCATTGCTTAGAGAAAGAGATTTTTATCAGATTTTGCGACTTTAAGTAGCTTTTTCCTAGTCCTCTCCTCTTACATCCTAAACAATCCACAATTCCAAGTATATTTATCTTTTTTTGTTCCATCGGCGCATTTTTCTCTGCTAATACTCAACTTTTAGTTAGCATGATTTAAGTACATCAGTTGGTAAACACATACGGTAACATGCGACAATAATGACAGCAGTCCAAGAACGCGGAAAACAATATTGTTCTTAACATCAGCATTATCCTTTTTGAACAAGACAACCCTACATTATTTAAACAGATCAAAGTTTTTCAGCAAAAACTGTATGGATATATCAAGTGAAAGGAACACTAACGCTCAGATTTGGAAGTAAAATAAATTTGTAGTATAAAGTATATATTAACAAATGAATAGTGCAAACTTTACACAATTACTAGGATTAGAGAAAACTAACAGTCAGATTCCCGGAAAATTTTAAAAAATTAAGCTTCCACAAGGCTCTAGAACTATAGTTAATATGCAGTGTAAATTTTACACAACCACAGAGTGTAAAAAAAAATTTCAGTCGTATTTGTAATTCTGATATTACTCTGATATTACCATCAACATTTATTATCCTTTTTGAACAAATATATATCAGATGTAAACAACTTTACACCACTGTTGAGTGCAAACAAACTGGCGTATCACATTTCTGGTTCATTTTCAGACTCAAGATTATGTCCAGACTCATAACCCAGAACTTGGCAGAAAAAACAAGACAGAAACACATTTAACTCGCCCCATTTTTTGACTTTAAACCTCTAAAAAAGCTTAACATTAATGTAAACAAATGCAATTTGCTGTGACGTGTACCCCTTAGAAAGTACTTTATTTTTATTCAATTTAACCTGTCCACCACATAGTAAGCTTTAAAAATCTGAACATAACGCCCCGTTGATTGTAAATAAATTTGGTTCGGACCAGTTTGTAGCCCTTTGATTGTAGTCCGTTTGTATGTGCCAAACTTATGTCCCACAAAATATTTAATATGATTTACCAATCCAAATACAAAAAAACCTGTTTTTCTGGTAGTTTTACACCACAGATTTCGAACTTTACAGCCCCATAAACAACTCAATATAACGTTTCTCAAAAGCGCTTGCCTCAATGTGTAGCCCTTAGAAGTTACTTTGTTTCTATTTTATCAAAGTCATCCAAACTAATAACCAAAAAAGTTGATAGAGAAATCTTGAACAAAATCTGTTTTTTGTACTCATCCACTAGAGTGTAATGTTTAAACCCCTGGTACTAAATGCGTATTCATTGTGGAAAAGTTGCTGGTAAGCACATGATAGCCCTTGATCTGTAGTACATTTCTCTCAGAAAAAATTTCTTAGAAGTCATAAACAGAGTTGTTGACAGACATAAACAAGTCAAGAACTCGACCAAAATCTGTCTTTTCACACCCAGATTTTTGCACTCTTTGCACTCCCATTTGAGAACTAAGGCTAAATTCAAAAACAAAAAGTGTAATAAGTCAAATGAAGTGCATGGTTTTGCCAAAAAAATTAAAAAATGAAAAATGTTAGTATTCAGAAGACTTGAACCCATTATTCTTTCTTTAAATCAACATGTAAGAATGGATGGGTCAGCCATTGCACTAACTCAACTTGCAGAGAAGACTTTAGCTTGATTATATTATATTGAAAAATATTCATCAAATTACTGAAGTTCAAGAATAGTGCATTTATGATAATAAAAATAATTATTTATTAAAGACGAGCCAAAAACCTTTGAAATAAGCAAAATCTGATCAATAATATGCAATACGGAGTTATCTATTGGCATTAGAAAATAGATGTACAATTCAAAGTTTATCACTTCATACATCAACAAACACTGGTTGTAGAAAAGTTTAAAGATCAGATTCGTTATTCTGACCTTACAGAGCACATTTTTTTAAATTCATCATCCATGACGCTCTGAGTGAAAAAAATTTTTGTTCTAGACTCCTTTTAATAAACTGTCTCTAAATTTGATAATATCACTTCAAAAAAATAAAAAAAGGCTCTCCTAGATTTTACAACTGTCTACCTTTTGAAACCAATCATACTGCATAGAATGTAAAACTAAGTTAGATATGCTTGTGCACTTGAAAATAGTAAAAAGACCGTCTAAATTACACTCCTGCGCAACAACTATTGAGTGTTAATAAATTTCAAGACCAGATTTGTAACCTACTAATCAGTAACAACATTTTTTTTAAATTGGCTCTCCGCCGATCATTTGAATTTTGGTGTAAACTTTCCACACTCATGATCATAGGTTGACAGCACCAAAATTCTGGGGGGAGGGTGAAAAAAATTTCTGGGGGGGGGTTGAAAAAATTTTTAAAGGTCAAAAAATGGTCTTGAAAGTGGTCGTATGGCAAAAAAACACCATTTTTTGACGTTTCTCATCAAGCTCTATCTAATGGCATCAAAAAATTGCTAAAAAAAGCAAGAAAAATTTTTCTGGGGGTATTTTGATTTCTGGGGGGTGGTATTTCAACTTCTGGGTGGTGCATATTCCCCCAAACCCCCCACGCCCATGAGTGCTCATGACTAGCTCAGTATTGAGTGTAAACAAAATATAAGTGTATTCAAATTTTTTTATCTACCTTTCAAAAAAATTGCACCTCCCAGGTGTGAGCCATTGTTGCTGTGAGGGGAGACACAACTTTCACACTCACTGTGAAAAGCATATAAGAAAAAAGGATGGCCGAGTATATTACAGGTAGCGCTATTGTGCTACCTATGATAAGATCTAGCATAATAAGCATGTCATTGACAAATGCTAAATTCTCAATTAGATGGAATCACTCATGCACATCATGGAAAGCACTCTAATATTTGTGCTGTAAAAAATGGAAATAGATTGAATAATCAGATGTGGAAACTTTAACTCCTTTTGACTTTTATGTCAGAAAATAGGAATGAGTTCTAATTACAATATAAAAAAATATGAAAAATTAATGAGCATTTAAATTGATCTCAAAGCTTATTTATCAGATATTGAGCATCAATCAACAGTTGTTCTTGATGATCTTACCAACATTAATTGTCAAATATGATGTTCTTGACAATCATACCTACAGATTGTGCTAACAAATATCAGTGTTAATAAATAAAAATAAAAATAATGGTCTTCTATGACCCAGTTGGCATAAATTAGGTGTATCAAATCACTAATATTTTTGCAGTTTTGCTCTCTGGCTGTCGGCTTCTAATTCTAAAAAAATCAATATAGAAGGGCAACTAGGCACATGTTCCCAGATTCCCCCATGTGATGGTCAAAGACCACATTAGATAAATTTACTAGTCGGAGAGAGTGTCAAACTGAACAAAACATAGATATTTATATACGATTACATGACTTCCAAATTCCAAACATCTATATTGAAATAACATAGTTCAGCTAATTAAGTTTATTACAACAATCCATTATTAATAACCCAAATTATCATCCTGCATCAATCACATGTTTAGACTGTTGCATATGTAACAGCATCATTATAGTCCTCACCAACCATCATGCGCATAAAATAATAATTACATGCTAAACACCATCTTGGACGCCTATGTTCATACATGTAATGGCTTTTCAGATAGTAGGGGTTGCCACTCGCCAGCTATTTTTAGGGATGGTCGGGTAAATAAGCTCCAATTTTTGGCCAAAGAACAGATTTATTCCAATAATCGGAGGTCAAAAACTTCCTAGCTTTTAAGCCCTGATTCTGCCCAATCCCCTCCCTCCTCATACATGTATTATGATGTCCCGGATTTAGTGCCAGAACCCTTTTTATGCCTGTGTCATGTCATTTTCACTATAAATGGCAAAATTAACATTTGCAGGTGTAGAAAAACGGGGGCTGGGCAAAATTGCCCAAAGTATATATACTGTAGTCCAATGTGTATAGTAGACTATATGAGACTAATCATTTTGGTATATAGTGGTGTCACTCAGGTTTCAAAATAAGCATACATAAATAATTCATTGTACAAAATTTTCCTTCTTACATACACTTGGCCTCTTATTTAACTGCATTTATGCTAATTAAATGAAACAGGCATTGGCATTTATAATGCAGACATCACAGTAACACACATATATGCAGTATGCAACTGTATGTATGTAGCTTATGTTAAACAAAAATACAGATGCAAACACACCACTACATTCTAGTAGGTACATTAGTTTCTCACTGTAAAACAGAAGCAGACTTGCATTCAATATTTTTTGTAAGACATACTGTATTATTTTAGTTCGCACGCATATTGTAAATGACATCACATTAAGTCATACTGTAAGCATAGGTCTAGATAATTAATGAGCATAGTTTTTTTGCATATGAAGTATATGTAATTTGGCACTTCACTGTAGGTATATGATGCTTAAAGCAGCATGTATGGAGCACACAATATGCTATATATCATTCCCTGTGCTTAAAGTTGTTTGTGCCTGATAACAGGGTGGAGGTTGGCTGTGATGACAGAAAGCTATCCTACTATTGTCCATATATTTGAGGACGAGGTCAACATAAAAACCTACATACATACATATGTATGAGTATATGTATGCACTCCCTGCAGGAGTGTGTACTCATACATATGTGTGCACTCCGTGCAGGCAGGCCCATAATAAGGCATAAATTGTTGGTCTCTGAGTCAGTGACAAGCGCAATTGTTTGCCTTAATTTGAGACTCATTTTTAAAGCAAACAGCCAAAGATGCTTCACGAGTCCAAACTACAACTGGGCATGGGTGGTTTGGGGGGTATGCAACCCCCAGAAACCAAAATACCCCCCTCCCCCAGAAATTGAAATGTCCCCCAGAATTAAATTTTTACAAATTTTTACGTTTTTTTCGCAATTTTTTGATGCCAGTGAATAGTGCTTGATGAGAAACATTAAAAAATGGTGTTTTTAGCGCCATACCACCATTTTAAAGGCCATTTTTTTGACCTTCAAAAAATCTTGCACCCCAATCCCAGAATTTTCTTGCTGCCCGCATATGGTCTACACCACACCTGGGCATGGCGGGTCGGGGGGAGTATGCACCCCTCAGAAACCAAAATACCACTCCTCCCCCAGAATTTAATTTTTAAAATTTTTTTATTTTTTTTGCAAATTTTTGATGCCAATGGATAGTGCTTGATGAGCAACGTCTAAAAATGGTGTTTTCATTGCCATACCACCATTTTTAAGGCCATTTTTTGACCTTCAAAAAATCATGCACATCCCCCCCAGAAATTTCTTGCTGCCCACGTATGGTCTACACCTGAGATTTCAGAGTTCATCTCATCGATGTATTGGGCCAAGAGTTTGCCAATTCACTCATTGACAACCTCATTGAAGTGGAAAATCATCATATTTGAGAAGTATTATCAAATCTTGATGCTGTGCATAAGGCCAAAGGGCAACAACAGTTGCCTTGGGTCCCACTCACATGGGCATGGTGGATTGGGGGGTATGCACCCCCAGAAATTAAAATACCCCCTTCAGAAATCAAAATACCCCCTAGAAAAAACTTTTTTTGCTTTTTCAGCAATTTTTTGATGCCATTGGATAGTGCTTGACGAGAAACGTCAAAAAATGGTGTTTTTTGCCATACAACCACTTTTAAGACAATTTTTTGACCTTTCAAAATTATTTCGTCGACCTTTCAAAATTATTTTGTCCCCCCCAGAAATTTTTTCACCCTTTCCCCCCAGAATTTTGGTGCTGCCCGCCTATGGTCGCACTAGAAAATCAGCCTTCTGCACCAATCATGTTGAATGAAATCTGGCCAGGTTTGCCAGTACCTTTCATCAGCAAATTCACTCACCATCCTTGTCCGTTCTTCAATGATCCTTTGCTCTGTCTGACCAGATTTTTACATCACTACCAGCCCTATGATCTACAGAGTAGGCTTAGAATTCACTTAAACTACTCCATTTGGCTCAATTTTTCAGCATTGCTTAGCAACTGTGCCCAACTATAACACCCCTTTAAGTCTGACAATCCATTTCATGGTCATTTTCAATTCAGTGAACAAATTTTTCACAGAATACAAGTCTACTTTACGTTTCAATCCATTATTTTAAGCTACAACAATCATGTCTGTGTTATTACTGCTTCCGTTTTTCAATAATAGGTCTTATAGATATCAAATTTGGTATTGAGAGACCCGCAAATTGCTTGGTGCATGGTATAAGAGCTTTGACGTATCATCTTATCTGCATTCATGAGACACATTTACGATCCATTCCCAAGCAGTTTTTGTCAAATTTCCAGAAATAATCGCAAATATAACCAAAACTACTCTAGCGCATCAACAAACTTAATTAATTTGTGTGCACACCAATCCACCAATTATTTGCCCAATCAAATTTCCATGCTTTGCATTGCACTAAAGAATTCATGGTTTTCTAGAAGTGACTCTCCCTACTGCATTAGAAGAGATTAGCAATCAACAAATCTCTTGTGACCATACATGGGCGTGGGGGTTGGTTGGAGGGGTATGCACCCCCCAGAAGTTGAAATACCCCCCCCCTAGAAATCAAAATGCCCCTCCCCCAGAAAATTTTTTTTTGCTTTTTTAGCAATTTTTGATGCCACTGGATAGTGCTTGATGAGAAACGTCAAAAAATGGTGTTTTTTTGCCATATGACCACTTTTAAGACCATTTTTTGACCTTTGAAAATTTTTTCATCCCCTCCAGAAATTCTTTCACCCTCCCCCAGAATTTTGGTGCTGCCCACCTATGCTTGTGACACATCTGAGACTCAAGTTCAAGACACTACACTCAAACATAAAGAGCCGACTATGGCCTCAAATGAGCCGCCACAAAGAATACTCTTATTACAAAACCAAATTATCAGCAGCAGCTCATATCACTTTACAACATTCACGCATGGAATGAGAAAGATGCAAACACAGCTCTACTGGTCCCCCTGTAGAGACCCATGTTCCTTTCACATTTGTCATACAAGTGATTTTACCATCACTTTAACCGTTTGTTAACTCGTGCAACCCATTGCACCCAGCCAGGCACTTCAATTCTTGCCAATGTCATTACAAATGAGTTGAAATCAATTGTCGAGTGCGTTATGCCACCGCTGCTTATCAAGCAGCCTCACAACAAAGTGTTACTCCATCTGCTTCTGGCTGTAATATTTTGCATGCTTCATGTCTAGATTCTCAATGTTGCCACAATATTGTTGCACCAGTTCTGCTGCTCCAATTTCAGTACCCATGTCACATTTTTTGGGTAAGCAATCTCAGGACCATTGTCCTGTACAGCATCATATTGCTATGCTTTGTTTTTTGTCTATCCCATCACAAGGAGCCAGATGCTCCATGTCTACGTCATGCATAAATTGTTTCATTCCATGTGTGACTGCTGATTGTCACACTCAGTAGCCTCTGTTTTGCACTACTTTGCAAGAGGAACATTTGCCGATTCAGGATTGCCACAATGATTGTGCTTCAACCAGTTATTTGCATGATTCCATGCGCAATCAATTGGATTGCCAAAATTAGACATTTTTGTTAAATTTGATAGCATGGATCAACCTTGACATTTAACAACAGTTTGTTTCTTTTTTATATCATTTTTTGTCTTAAATCTTTTTTCTTGTAATTACTATTTATTTTTTGCATCCAAGTACCTTTTTCTCTCATTTAGGACATTTTCTAAGATCTTTTTTTACTCATCTCTCTTGTTCATATTATTTCCATTGTGTACTTTTCTTACTCTTGTATAATTTTTCTGCCTTTGTTAAAGAACAGTTTATGTCACTGTTTTTGTTTGTCTTCAATGCATGTCTTGTCCTTGTCTTTACTTATGCTTAATTTGTCCATAATTAATCCTTTCTTACTCAATACTAATTAAGCCAAGTGACCTGCCTTCCTATCATACATCATTTTTCATTCAAAATTTTTCCTGGTCCTTGGCAATCAGTCATTCAGTATGTAGCATAACACTCCATTGCCAATACATCATTGACGGCTCATGTTTTTGTCTCCCAAGCTCAATTATTTGACGTCACAGTATGTCATTTTGTTCATTTTTGTGTATATGCTTGTAAATAAAAATGTGTTGGCAATGGTGTTGTAAAAGATAAGGATTTTTTGCAAGATAAAAGATAAAGATAAAGTTGAAATTTTAAAATCTAGAAGATAAAGATAAAGATAAAGATTAAAAATTAAGAAAGATAAAGATAGAGATAATTTGTGAGATAAAGGAACAGAAAGGATAAAGATAAAGATAAAGTGTACATATGTAAATATGGTCAGCAGGACCCAGAAGAATGATGTTTGTGAAGTGCAATAATGAGAGTGGGTGATGCAAAGCAGCCAACTGAATGCCCTAATTTTTGCACCTGATATCAAACAGGTGCTATTCATTAAGCACGTATGTAGGTTTGGAGGTGTACCTGCGATATCTGACTGAAACACATACTACTACTACTACTGACAGATAGCAAGTCACGTCCCTCTTTTCACAAGCATCAAAACCCTGCTCTGCGCGCCTGTACAAAGTATAGTTGCAACAGTTATTGGTTTTTTCAAACTTCTCAATTTTCTGAGGCTTAGACCTAGATTAACGTGGGTGCTAGTAGTAGTACTTCTGCTTAGATTGGTATCACTCCCACTTACTTAGGTTGATATACAGGCATTAGTTTGGGACACACACCATAGGGTTTAAACAATCATTTTCTTCTCTTTTCTTGTATTACAATTAAACTTGAATGTGTTTAAATGTATTTCACATCAAACCTGCAATTTTGGATAACATGCTAACTTATATACATATTTTATCTTTTTTGCAAGTTAGAATGCTATCAAAAAGATAAAAATAAAGATAAAAACAGCCTGTGATTTTTCTGAAAGATAAAATTAAAGATAAAAAATTGTGAAGATAAAGATAAAGATATCTTTTACAACACTAGTTGGCAAACCACTTTGATCTGTCGAATACAGATATTGTTTTGTCAATTTGTTTACACACCCGCTTCTACACAGTGGACGTTCTGCATAAAACTTTGGGCGCAAACTTTGTTGCACATTGAAAATTTGCACTGCGTGAAAATTTTCCTCAATATCCAGTAGAGTGTAGAGATCCCTTTGCACGCTGTTGCATTGCATTGGATCAACGCAAATATCTTTTTGTTTTGCATTACAAGAAGCCTACGCATCAACAACTGATTGCCCCAGATGTACATTTTTCTGCTCGATTTCCATATGCACATATGCAACTGTTAAGCATTGCACTTGAAACGGCTCATCTGGGACCATCTTCCCCTAAGAATTATCATATTTTCATTCCTTTCCCATACACATTTTCAATCAAAATCTGGGATAGAAAAATTAGGCACTCACTCTTAATGCAACTTTATTAGAAATTGGTACATGTGTCATCATATCTTATGTGTACTTAAAGATTTTATGTGTGTGTCTCATATTTGTGCATGTCCCATTTGTGTGGACTTTTACCATGAGCATTTGCCTATAGGCCTATTGTCATATTTAAGTATCCATTTAGGAATTTTTTTGTTTGTCCATATATGCCTCTTTTCCGCTCTGGTTAAAACTGCATGCAAGCGCAATTTTGATGGCATTACGGCACTATACAATTTTCTTTTACTAATTACATTTTCTTGAGCCTGAGAGCTTTTTCTGCCAGCTTCTGCACTGAGCATGTTTTCCCTTTTGCTAGCCATATATGGAATAGACCATTTGTTTGTGCCATCTAGCTGCTTTTCTGCAGAATTTGTTGTATAATTTCTGTGTATTGGGCATGCATATTTTTGTCCTTATGTTTCTTTTATCATTTGTTTTTGTGTGCCAACTGGCAGACTAGTTGTATGCACACCTGGGCGGGGGGGGTTTGGGGAGGGTATGCACTATACGTGGGCAGCAAGAAATTTCTGGGGGGGTGCAAGATTTTTTGAAGGTAAAAAATGGCCTTAAAAACGATGGTATGGTGATAAAACCATTTTTCGACGTTTCTCATCAAGCACTATCCATTGGCATCAAAAAATTGCAAAAAAAGCGAAAAAAATTTTCAAAAATTGAATTCTGGGGGGGTATTTTGATTTCTGGGGGGGTATTTTGGTTTCTGGGGGGTGCATACCCCCCAAACCCCCCCCACGCCCAGGTGTGGTATGCACCCCTCCAGAAACCAAAATACCCCCCCCCAGAAATCAAAATACCCCCAGAATTCAATTTTTCAAAATTTTTTTGTTCTTTTTTTCGCAATTTTTTGATGCCAATAGATAGTGCTTGATGATAATCGTCGAAAAATTGTGTTTTTATTGCCATACCACCATTTTTAAGGCCATTTTTCGACCTTCAGAAAAATCTTGCACCCCCCCAGAATTTTCTTGCTGCCCACGTGTGGTTGTATGCCTTTTGCTGGCTTTGCACTCAAGTTAATTATATTGTTTTGTTTTACATATTAGCGTAAATTGGCAGACAAATGCATGTGTTTACCATCCTTTTGTATTTTTATTATCTGAAAACCTTTCTGTCCAAAAATATTGTAAGAATTATTAATTTATCAAATGATGATCTGGCTTGGTTCGAATTTCCATGCTGTTAAATTCTGTCCTTGTGCTACACTACATTGAGATTTCTCAATATTTTCGAGCACTGGAATTTGGTCCAAAAACAAGTTAACTGGATAACTTGGGTTAAGTAAGTTTCACTAAGAGCGTGCTTAGAGGGTCAGGCTACCCCAAACAGCTTTGACCACTTACCCCAAGGTGCTGGCTGGTGATTGTTTCCACCTAAAAAGGGCAAGAACCTCCTACAAGCGCATAAGCTAAGCTTTGGGGGTCAAGTAGGCAACATGAACATAGGCTCAGCGCTACATTTACATTGGAGGTCCATCACAACAACCAGCCAAGCTAGCATTGTTCATTTTTCTGCATAAAAATTTCAAAATCCCTCCCTTTTTGTGTAAACTTATTTTGTGTGCATTTTTAACATTTTTGTGCTTCTGTGCATTTCTTAACTTTATTGTGTTTGTGCGCATAATTTTTCTCATTTGAGATTGGGGTTGTGACAAAATTTTCTTATCCTAATCTTAATCATGGTTTTTTTGCCATACCAGGCAAAAAGGTTACTGGAAAATGGCTAAACAGGGATGAAAACCCCAGATAAGTTGCCTGAAGAGTATATTGAGCAGAGAGAAGCTAAAATTCTATGTAATGACTCAGATTCCGATAGCACACCCAATGCACAACACCTGTGCAAGAATGCTGTAAATGCCCCAGAAGTATCAATATTTTCTAAAGACATAGTGAAATTTTTAGACATTTCTTAGCAATTAAAATGGATAAAACGTTAATTAGAAAAATAGCTACTGACCCTGTCCAATTCAAAGTGACTTTAGAAGAGCTTTAGGGACTTTTGACAACCTTTGAAGCAAAATTAGCAGGAATTAAGAGAATTGTGCACAAAAATGGAAAATAATGATACCTTCTTACACCTTGATATTATGATAAATACATGCCCCCAAAAACCCTTCTCTGGCACCTTTTGGAGTCTTTTGATGACTGATACAAGAAATTCAAAAAATTTATGACATTGCAAGGAGCTATAAATATGCCAATTGAATATAAAATGGCTCTATTAGAATCAAATTTGACTAGTTGGGCTGTCTGGCGACCCTTACTAATCTTAAAAAGCTCTCCAAAAAGTTGATTATAATAATTTAATTGCAGCGCTAATTATTGCATATCCAGAATGGTAGGAATGTGGATGCCTATCAAACATTAATTTACAATGCAAAAGCAGAGGAGAACTGATACCATGCTTAAATTTTCAGATTGTCTCAAAAATCTTGCAAGATCAGCTTATTTGGCCTTAATTGTGAGAAATCAAGAAACGATTATGAAACCCATATTGATCCATGGTTTAATACCAAAAATTTATGATGCAACAAAATTCCAAGATTTCGAAACAGTGTTGTACATTGTGAAAAAGCAACTTTTGTAGAAGCCTTTTTCATTTTGGGAAGACATCCAATGATATCCAACTGCCCCTTCTGCATCTGCTTTACTATTTAAACTATCTGTCTCAAATAATTTAGAACAAAAATTTAGCAAGAACTGCACAAAATATGTGCTTTATCGGAAGGCCGACTTACACCTATGAAATACAAAATGTGCACTGTACACAATCATGCAATGGCAGCTTGTTTTTACAATGCAGGTGGCCAAAAACCTGTGCCACCAGCCTTTATCTATTGCAAGTGTGTAGAAAAAGGACATCATTATCCATGCAACTGTCCTATCCAAAATGGTAATAATTATATGAGAAATAGTTGTTGTACAAATATTGATAAGTATAATTATGATGAGAAAGCAATTTAACAAGAAATCATAACTTAAAGGGAAATCCAAACCACCATTCCAAGTCAACCCAATATCAAAATTCAAATCATTCATCTAAAATACACAAAAACACTCCTAATAATCCTAATTATTCATCTTATTTGCCTAAAACTAATGGCAAAAAAGTGCATGTTTAAGTTGACCCAAATTACTCCCAAGAAAGAACCAATCACAGCATTCTGATGGAAATTGAACTGGAAGAAGCTTTTGAGCATCTTTTGTTCCTGAACATAGAAGATGAAGCACTAATTTCCCTATGTGATGTCCCCCAGCAAATAAATGTACTAACTTGTTCCAACAACCCAGATCTTGAACCCAAAAATGAAAACGTGGAAGATATTCAATATAGTCTTTAAAATCTGTTTGCCAATGCTGAAATCATTGACAAGGATGCGATTCTAAATAGTATTCAAGCAGCCAGGAAATGAGAAGGCTCACCAGCGCAATTTTGCAGATGGATGAGGCTTTAATTGGCTTGCTGTTAATTGTCATTCGAATGAGGAAATTGAAGCTTGGATGGCTACTGTTTGCCCCGCACAGGATGATGAAGTCATTTACAAGCCACTGCATTGGCCAACACTTGAGCAGAATAAAGACTGAGGTGCTAATTTAAAGCCTGTTGGGTTTAAATGGATTAAATCAGACACTGACAATAGTAGAGACATTTCTATAATTGATCATAGAGTTGATCACTCAGCTCTTGTCCTGATTGGCATGACAAACGTTATTAGGGAGTGTCATCTTGAATTAGAAATTCTGAATATTTCAGATTTACACTACATTCCACTGCTGACAAAAACGCCAATTTATGTGCCTTGCATTTGCTGGAAATATCCCTGCAACGGCAAAAAAACCATATTGTTGAGTCTATGAAAACAAATTAGAATCAAACAAAGCCCCAAATATGGACAAAAATGTCCCAGAAAAGAAGAAAAAAGTTTGGGTAATGATTATGAATCTACTTGCTCCAAATGGGATTGTGGAAATAAATGCATAAAGCCTATTTTCTTTTTATTTTCTATTTTTAATTTTTTTTTGGAATTCGATTTTTGAATTGTTAAAAAGTATTAGATCTGTATATGCAAGTGAAATTGACAAAATAGGGTTGAACTTAAAATTGAAAAATTCATTGCATCATTCAGGCCTTATTCTATAATTAGCTTATAGGTTGGGTATCAAGACTAAAAATGTATTGCAATTAATCAATATAAAGCAAATAAATGCAATGCTTGTATATGGAGCATACAGATACATATGTTATCATACAATTTATGTTATTCTGTATGGATTATTCCTGTGAAAAAATACAAAGATTATTTTATTTATTCCCCAATTTTGAACAGTTCTTTGTGTGTTTTTATGGTACCTGTATAAAAATAATTTGAGTGGAAAATAATTATCATCAAATACATACCATTTTGAATATATTTATTCATTTATGTCAAATAGGCATAAAACTTTTTTCTAATCAAAGCCATATTTATTATAAAATGTGCATGCATACTATCTTAGATTCTCATTGAATGTTGTGAAAATGGATCTGTTGTACTTGATGAATCATTTCACAGAAAAACAAAACATTTCTGAAAACAAAATTGTTTGTTTTAAGAAGTGATTATTATTTTTGATCAGTTCTCTTGATTCTATGCTGAAATGACTGTTGCAATACTACTAGCCTTACAACAAACCAAAAACTCAAAAATATATTTTAAACTTCAATTTGCTTAAAAATGGAAAATGTTTAGGCATAATAAAAATATTCACTTGCGTATGCTTGATATATTGACCCATATCCCCATATAAAGACTCAAAATGAAAATTCTTGAAAATTCTTAATATACTATTACCTAATACTTTTGATCCACTATTTTACTAGTGTGTTACATAAAATGAAGAAAACAAATCAGATTTAACCCTGATTTCTTAAACGTCCCTACAAGTAGTATTGCAGGCATCTAATCAAAAGTTGTCAATGAACAAATTAATAATTTGAATACACCTTGCACCTTCCCCAGATTTTGTTTCTGGGGGATGCATACACATACCCTCTGGAGGTGCATATGCATACCCTCAAAACCCTTTATGCCCAGGAATGACGACCAAAACTGGGTGTGGAAGCTTGGGGTATGCACCCCCTAGAAACCAAAATACCCCCCACTCCCAGAAATCAAAATACCCCCAGAATTCAATTTTTGATTTTTTTGTTTTCACAGTTTTTAGATGCCAATAGGTAGTGCTTGATGAGAAACGTCAAAAAATGGTGTTTTTATTGCCATACCACCATTTTGAGGCCATTTTTGACCTTCAAAATATCTTGCACCCCCAGAATTTTCTCTGCTGCCCATGTATGATGGCATGGTGACATCTCATTTGCTAGTATTACACTGTATAGCAAATCATGAATGTGTGCTTGAATTGATTTATGAGTTGAATTAAACAATCCCAAATAGAAAGGACATCATGAAGGGGCAGGGGTCATTGGACATGTCATCATGGCATATGTAGGCAATGCTTATCCAAGGCAAGATGTTATACTTGATGGTCAAACAGACAGAACACACAGTACATCCAACTTACGTGCATAAAATTTCCATATGAAAGGCAAGAACTGATATTTTCTAGGAACCCAACCTAACAAAGGGGCATTTGTATTTGTTGTCAAGCCAATTAGCTAATGTTCTCATTCATTTAATGCATCCCTGTTGACATAATGTGTTTAATTGAACAATCTTTACTAATTGAAAAGACTCCAAAAATCATAAAGCAAATCATTAAAAGTTTAAAACACATGTTAAAACCATGAAAATGATTTGTTAATTGAATTTGATTGTAAAAAATTCAACATAGTTATTCTGTAACCTACATAGTTATTCTAAAGTTGTTTTTAAATTGAGGACATTTGTCAGAAAACTGAAAATCAGGCACCTACGTATATGGAAAAATTTTCAGCCTCACACTTTCTTGAGTGCTGGCTTTCTATTATTTCACTTAATTTCGGCTAATTCATAAAATAATGAAATAAAAAGTTGATTTTTCCATCTTGTTTTTGATTATCTCACATATTGTATACCCATCCTTGTTCTAATTCAGCCAATTAATTAAAATTGGCTATCTGAATAAAGTTTCCCAATTTCATTTGGGAACTCTGTTTTGTAGACTTTTAGGCCCTGCCACCATACTACTTTATGAGGAAGAAAACAGATGTTTTTCTCCACTCAGTATGAAACAATTTATGCCTTATTAGTGGCCTGCCTGCACGGAGTGCGTACATACACACTCCTGCATGGAGTGCATACATATACAAGCACATGTTTGTAGGTTTGTGATGTTGACCTTGTCCTCAAATACGTGGAACTAGAGTAGGATAGATTTCTGTCAAAGCAGCCAATCTCAACCCTTATTATTAGGCACAAATGACTCTAAGCACTGGAAATGATATGTAGCATAATGTGCGTTCCCTACATGCTGCTTTTAGCGTCACATACACAGTAAAGAGCCGAATCACATAGGTATATTAAATGTGCAAAAAGCTGTGCTTGTTTCATGCATAAATTCTGGAGAATTTTGATTGACGCTTAGCATAGGTTCACAATAATTATACATTGGATCAGATAAATGCTATAATCACAATCTGTCAGTTCTGGAAATAGTTTTAAAATGACCAAACTTGCATCAAACCAACTATACCTACGCAGTTGTTTTCATTTTCATTTAAAAAATTGTAAATATTTTAAAAAGCATGTAAAAATTAGAATTTCAACACAAATTTCCAAGTTATTACATTTTTTAAATAGAATATGCTATGCAAAAACAATTTTTTGAAATTGAAATTGTCTTAAAATTTTAAAATTGAAGTTTTTGAGCTTAAAACATTTTTTGAGGGATTGTAAAATTAAGCTAAGACTAAGTTTTAGAAATGAGCTCCTTCATTCGAACCAGTGTTATAAATTGGAAAAATATCGCTCATCTAATTTTAGAATTTAAATCGCAATTGTGCTGCTTTATTTATACCTGTAAAGTTTGGTTAAAAATGACAAAATTAAATTTCAGATTGAAAAAGCTCAATTTTAACATAAGCATGAGATTCGATTTTATGAATTTATGCTCACAAAAAGCTTCGCCTTATTCCTTGTCTTGCAATCAAACATCTTTTTGCTTTTCCAAATGTCAGTCAAGTCAAGTCGTAGATGTTTTTCTAGCAGGAACGTTTTGAAGGTGTGTATAGAAAAACGTCTTTGGGTCACTAAACAGATGAATGCAAGGTCATGCTATCGCCAATAAAGATGAGCATAAATTTTTTAGGCGCATCACACGCATTAATTATAGTCTGTTTCACATGACTCAGAAATGGGCTACCAAAAATCAATACTATTAATGTTTATTATTCAACAAGGAAGCACATATAAGGAGCTATCATTACGCAGGTACCCACGTTATGTGTGCTTGCAATGCTTACAAATAAGATCTTATAGAAATGCTTGTTAGTTTTCTTGCAAGTGCTGTACCTTTTGCTTGTCATGTGCTTACTTGCCAACTTACAGGAAAACGTAATTCTTACAAGCAAACTTACAAGAAATTTAGAATCTTATTGAAATGCTTGTAAGACCTAGCTTATCAGAATTTTACAAGAATTTATATCTTGCAAGCATACTTATAATTTTGTTTGCAAGTGCCTTGCCCTATAAGCAGTTCTACAAGATCCCAGCTGACTGTTTATAAAAATGTACAAGCATCTTATAAGCATATTCTTTGAAAGTGTTTAGTAGCATATGCAATGAAGCACAAGCAATGCTGATCAAAAAGTTTTGGCAGCTGGTCTTAGTTACAGTGCACTGAGCACAACCACCAAATACACATCTACATCTGCATTATTGTGCAAGATGCTCCAAGTCAGGCATGCATGAGCTGCTTGATAATTGCAATATTTTGAATTTACTTAATATGAACTTGAAACATAATCTTCATGGGTTTAATAGCAAAGAGAAGTGCTTATAGGCAAGTATAAGATTTTTTTGAAAATTGCTCAAAATTTGACAAAATCAACTTGGTTGTGCATAATTATAAGCATCTAAAGTTTAAATCTTGTTTATGTATGTAGGTATGTCCCTCACAGCTTCAAGATAAATATGGGAGGCAGCTATATACATAGGTGGACAAAAACAATTTGGGCTTATATGTCAAATTTTCTTTGAATTTTTATTGTAATATACCTACAATATATCTCCATTTATATTTTGTTTTTTTGGAAATCAATACCACAAGCTTAATTTCTTCATTTCAGACATATGACCAAAAGCAGCATCAATATTTTCTGCATCACTGGAGTTGCTTAGCAATTACTAGTATGCTTGTGAAAATTTCAATAGACTCATTTTATTTAATTGACTCAATTTTAATTCAATTTTATTAAATTTCCATTTAACCATTTTTGTGGCCTTACACATGCGGATTAATTGAATTCAAGAGAAAATCATAAAGTTAAAGTAATCAGACTCTGTACCTACAAGTATTTGACTTCATTCCAAATCATTTCTGGTCAGTCTGATAAAACATCACTGTAAATCCGTAGATATATTTAAAACTTATGTTGCTCTTCTGCTTGTCAGTGCTTGCAAGCAGAAACAAGCAAAAATGTTGTCTTGCGATAATGCATACTATGACCTATAAGTTTGCTTATTCATGCTTGTAAGCAACAAGCAGCTAATTTTCTTATAAAATTGCTTTTTACTTATCAAATCTGGCAATGATACTTGTCATTTTGCTTGCCTTGCTTGTGAATGCATATAAGCAAAAAGCTAAGGTAGGCAAATATGCAAGATGGTACAAGCTATCCTATAAGAATTTGATATCTTACAAGATTACTTGTAAGCAGTATCATTTGCTTATGAAATCATGCAATACCATGAGCATCAACAAGAAAAAGGATAAGATTATAAGAATCTTATAAGCATCCACCTGACGCTTGTCAAGATGCTATAGGCACAATAACGTGTGTACCTATTAAAATTTCAATGACCCTTGCTGTTTGCGACTTAAAATTCTATGACCTCATTTTTCGGTTTCTTAGAACTTCGACTTGTATGTTTGTTGAAGTTCTATAAAAGATCTGCCGAACTTCGATTTGCTCACTATCGAAGTTCTATAAAAGGTTTGTCAAACACAGGCCGAACTTCAATTTGCACAACATCAAAGTTCTATTAAAACTTTGCAGCACTTCGTCTCAAAGTTAGACAAACTTTGATGTGCAATTAAAAATTTATCAAACTTCGATTACCGTGTTATCAAAGTTTGACAGTCTTCTATAGAACTTTGATCGAAGTTATTTATCGAACTTCTATAGAACTTCTTTGAAGTTTGACAGTTTTCCATAGAACTTCTATAAAACTTCTTGAAGTTCTTAATTGAACTTCTATAGAACTTCTTCAAAGTTCTTTATTGAACTTCTACAGAACATCTTCAAAGTTCGACAGTCTTCCATAGAACTTCTATAGACTTTCTCCAAAGTTCTTTATCAAACTTCTATAGAACTTCTTTGAAGTTCTTTATTGAACTTCTATAAAACTTCTTTGAAGTTCTTTTCTGAACCATGAATTAATACAAGACGCCTTACTTGTCTAAAATTGTGGTTTTTTATTAATTTCTAATTGATTTATTACAGTGGTGGATCCAGGATTTTCTCAAGGGGAAGGTACCCCAACATTTGCAAAAACAGTAAAAAACAGCTTTAAAAATTTGCCCTCCATGTACTAAACTGCATTTTTCTGTTTTTTACATAGTTTACCTTTATTTAAAATCAGTTTTGATGTAATACTTTCTCGAAAGATTTTGAAATTTCAGACAATTTTGCACAAAAATGATTAAATTTCTTTTACTTAGCAGAAATCAGGCGAAAGCGCCAAAAAGTGAAATTTAGGCAGTAGGACGTTTAGAAGCTTGATTTACCATTTGTTTTCCTGTTTTCATAGCAGTTGATTAGGAATGTCAAAAATGTTAAAAAGGTATGCTTGAAAATAGAAGAACTCTATGCTGGTATTGCTGTTTCTGCTATTGAAATTGTTTTAAAAGCTATTCCATTGGTAAAAAATGACTCCAGGTTGCCAAGAAAGTAAATAAAGGTAATTTTGCTGATTGATCATATATTCTCTGTTTTAATTTTTCAAGATGATAGTGATTGAAAAATTGTAGAATTTGACAAAATTTTGGTTATACTTGCTCACAATGGCGGGAATAGGATTTTCATGAGGGGCGGTACCCACACCTGGGCGTGATGGGTATGCACCCCCTCTCCCCTGAGAAAGCAAAATACCCCCCCCCCCAGAAATCAAAATACCCCCTAGAATTCCATTTTTAAAATTTTTTTCGCAATTTTTTGATGCCAATAGATAGTGCTCAATGAGAAACATCGAAAAATGGTGTTTTTTTGCCATTTAACTACTTTTGAGGACTTTTTCTGACTTTTGAGAAAAAAATCTTGCAGCCCTCTTCCAAAATTTTCTTGCTGTCCACATATGGCGGTACCCTAAGTTAACCCAAAACAGTCCAAAATAGGTCCTAAAATTTGCCATTCATGTGTGAATCAGCGATTTTTCTGACATTTAATAGTGTCTACTTTTATTTAAAATCATTTTGTTGCAACGTTTTTCCTTGAAAATTTCATAATATTTGACAATTTTTTGCAAAAAACTGATAAATTTTCTTTTCCGTTAGCAAAAAATTTGGCATAATGCGACAGAACATCTGTGAAATTTAGACCAAAGGACGTTTAGTTTATACAAATTCATTAAGGCACATGGCGCAAAGTGTCAACAATTTACAAATTTTTGTATTTTAAAGGAAACTACTGAAATAGTTGCCAATGCTCTAGAAATTGTTTCACATGTATTGTGAAATGTTTATTGCTACAAAAATCTATTCCTGACACAAGCTGCAAGGAAACAAAAAATGTCATAAAGACATTATTATCTGAAAAATTTGAGGAATCATCATCAAAATAGCCAAAGATACGAGTAATTAGCATTCTGTATTCTCCCTGATTGAAATACTCGTAGTTATTTACGCAATGCTACAAATACCTATTCCTGGTGTACAAATATGATTCCATATCCATTCTCTATGCTATCAACAGATTCTGTAAGTCAGCAAAATTCAAAAATTTTCATGTTTTTTCAGAGAACTTTTTTCTTGTGAAAAATGATAATGTTTCTTCATTTCAGGGGGCTGAGATGAACCCGACCTCCTCTAAATAAGGACCAGACATGTACACCACTCAAGTACCTGTTGGCATATCCAAATGCATTGATGTGCCTGCGTTAGCTGATGATTGTGATTGTGACTTTTTGATTTTGCGGGTCCTCTCAATAGTGCTTGTTCCCATAAAATCGTGAACTGTCTCCAGTACATTCCACAGAGCCACAGTAAGATCTTCTTCTGGGACTGATTCTTCTAATGCCAACAAGTGGGAAGGCGGACCAATGATGAACGGAACTGCATTATCTTGTAATCTGCTATTATCAGGTTCTAGTGATAGGCCGGATTGTGTTATATTTTGATTTTTGTTAATGTTATCTCTTTGCATTCCGGACTGAGTAGTTCTTGCCAAGGTTCTAGAAAGTGAAATTCTAGGAAGTAATCAGATTCTGGCAGGTCTAACAAATGGAGCATAACCACGAAAAAGGAGCAATAAATTCACAAGGCCTTCTAGATTTAAGGGTTCTTATTAGTCATAAAAAATGTTAATCTTTTTACTATTTTCAAATTGAGTTTAGTATTTTTTCATGAAAAAATCTTTAAGAGAGGATTGATGTAAAGCGCCACATGAATTTTATTAGTTGTATCATTCAAAAAGAATTTAGGCAAAATCTTTCAGAAAAAAACAAAGTTTTTGAAGTAAAAATAAAGTTTTCTAAGCATTAAATGTCATTAATGAGCACTACCCAGCATTAAGCATCAGAAGAATATGAAAAATTGTGATAAAAAATGACTAGAATTATTAGAACCTATAAATCATTCTCTATTGCGTCCGAATTTTTTTGACAACTGGGTAACAAAAAATATAGCTTAATAAACTGGCAAGAAAGGACAGAAAAGTTTGCAGTAAAAACTAATGATTTTACATATTTAGCGCAAATTTAAAGCTTCCAGGCCGCTATTAATTTAAAATACTGTGATTAAGAGTTATATCCTGTCACAAAGAATTGGAAAAACACGTAAAATTATGATAAATGAATGAATCATGGAGCTTGTGTCCTGGGCATGGGGGTTTGCACCCCCAGAATCTGATAGATCTCCCAAAATCAACAGAGACCCCTGATATTGAATTTTTGTTCTTTTAAATTTTTTCCAGTTTTACATTATCAGACCCCCCAACAACTCCAAAGTTTTATTGCTGCTCATGTATGGCCGCCTCCCGTGAATTTGTCCCTGAGGTGTAGATCGGTTACCTTGGAGCTAACATTTGAATGTTTTTAAGCTTTTAATTTAAGGGCACATCCATTTTACACTTTTAATTCTTAATCACTTAAAACAAACTAATTTTTCTAAAAGCTCATAAAAAGGTACTTATATCACCTTCTCACCTGTACGCCATATGTAGTTCCACCACACTGTTGTTCATGCTGTGTATCACGCCACTAACCTTCCATTTTCCAGGCCAGTCAACTTATAGATAAGAACCTATTCCAATAGTTCCTTCAATCTTTTTGGTCTTGAATACTTCATACAACCACTGTCAAATTCAATCAAGCAGTAATTTTTGAATCTTTTTTTAGTGCTAAGCCCATGAATCTATCAGAACTGTAAAGCAACCTATGCTGGACAACCAACTTTTTGAACGGCTTTGCTCCTCACGCCTTGTATATATAGCAGATTTTTTTGTATGCATGAGGTCTCAGGTGATTGATAGCATATTATTTTTTGATGCAAGAAAGAGTTATCATTCAAAATTGTTTTTTATGGCTCATCTGAATGCACAATCTGTGCCCAGTGGCCACTTTTTGCACATTATTTTACATATTTGTCTCAGCGTTCATGTCTTTCATTGGTGTGATGCATGGTGCAAAGGACAGCAGTTGATTTCATAGCCGGCTGCCTTCCATTTGCTGGCACATCCTTGCAGTTTTTGTCTCATTAATGCTGGCTTTCATTAATTTATTCATTTGTTTTCCTATAAGATTTTTTTTACCCTCACATTTGTGTCAATCATGTAAAACTCTATTTCACTCTAATTTATTGCTTGCATTACCAAATGGTACACAGAGCTCAAAAAAAAATTTGCCATCTCATCTTTTAGCCACCTGCCTAGACCTTTATTTGTTGACACTTACATTTCTGTGTGTCATTCAATGCAATTTCCTGTCATCTCCCTTTGCCAGATGAGTCTTGCTTTGTTGTAAATTTGGCTGGCCATCGCTTTTCACACCATTGCGCTCCTGACAGCAATTAAAAAATTTAAAATTTTCTGAATTTACTGCTTGGCTGTTTGAAAATAGTTAAGCTAATGGTGAGCACTAAACACAAAATATGTATACATTCTGGGTAGGTATCATCAAACAGACAAAATAATTTCCACATTACTAAGTATACGATTTTTGAGAAAATGCATTAAGACAATCAAAGCTGCCAGTAACGCTCAATTTCTTCAGGTTTGATTCATAGGAAGCGTGATTATTAGAGATCATAAAACAGAAAAATGCATTCAAGCCATACGTGGGCAGCAAGAAAATTCTGGGAGGGGGGTGCAAGATTTTTGAAAGTCAAAAAATGGCCATAAAAATGGTGGTATGTCAATAAAAACACCATATTTTGACGTTTCTCATCAAGCACTATCCATTATCATCAAAAAATTGCAAAAAAAAAACGAAAAAAATTTCCAAAAATTGAACTCTGGGAGAGTATTTTGATTTCTGGGGGGAGTATTTTGGTTTCTGGGGAAGTGCACACTCCCCCCCAAGCCCCCCTCATGCCCAGGTGTGATTCAAGCAATTTAATTTGCAAGAAGCGTCTAATTTTTTAGGCTTTAAATGCAAGAATGGGTTTCTCATAAGACGTCTAAGCTTAGACGCATCTAAATTTTTAGATTTAGATGCGTCAATTCTTAATTGTGTTTCTCATTAGACGTCTAAGATAGATGAATCGAAATTTTGCCGAAGTTAGACATGATTTAGACAAATCACTAGACGAGGCAGGGGCTGGAGTTAACTTTTGATTAAAAGCTTATTCTTTGCATCAGCATGCACATATGAAAGTTGTTTTTGTAAAAATATGGCATTTTTGATGGTTTAAGTCGTTTTCAATCAAAACGACAATCATTTCTTGCAATTTTTATGACCTTCTGGATAAAGATTTTTATGTTCATTTTGGATTTACGAAAAATTATTTCAAAAGAATTCATGCTTATTCACTGGTAAAAGTACCTGCAAAGGGAAATCAAAGTTGTTCAACGGAATTGAAATTGGCAGTAACGTTGCATTTCTACAGAACTGGAAACCCTTATTTTGCTGTGGCAAAGCTGTTTAATTTGCATTCAAAATCACCTGTTTCAAGAATGGTTACTGAAACCACGGATCAATTATTTGAGTATATGCTGAACAAAGTTATATTTTTTCAGGGAATATTGAAGATTTAAATACGATCATTTAATGTAAAATACCAACTGTCGTAGAATGCATTGATTGTACCCATGTATATATATTAGTTTTAGTGCTTAGGTGATGACGAAATTTCTTATGTAAACTATAAAGGACAACATTCTATAAATTGCCAATCAGTATGCAATGTGGAGGGTAAATTTTGGAACAATTACAAAGATTGGCCGGGGTCCACTCATGACAGTAGAATTTTATCCGCTGGCTCATTACAGTTAGAAAATGGAACCCTACCCAGTATTTTACTTGGCGATTCTGGGTATCCATGTAAAAATGGCTTCTTACACCTTATTTGAGAATGATTACTGATGCCAAAAATCACTTCAATGATTATCACAGAAAAACAAGGTATGTTTAGATGGGCAGCAAAAGTGGGAAAATTTCAAGTTCATGACTGTGCCAGACATGTTGTAACTGCTAAAAAATATTTCACGTAGCAAAGGATCAGTTTAACATTCTTTTTACTTTGTAAGTGCCTGGCAGACCTTGCAAAGTACAATAGAACTTAATTATTTCTCCGCAGCGAGAACTTTGGAAAACCAAGTAAAACATGTGCCTGCATAAGTTAGTTTACATATTTTTAGGTTTCGAGTTTGAAACGTAAAGAATACCAAGCCTAAGTTGAGCAATCACAGTATCTCAACATATCTTCAGCATACATTTGGGGTGTTCACCATACATGCACTTGGGGGGTTGGGGGTTAGGGGGAGGTGTGCTCACCCCCCCCCCAAAAAAAGATTACTGACCCCAAGCAGATTCTCAGTCATCCCAGCAGAATTGCTAAAAAATGTTTTTTAGAAAGTTTTTGTCATATTTTCAATTGAATATGATGGAAAATGCTCAGAAACATTTTAACACTTAGCTTCAATTTTTCTTGATTTTAAGACGTTTTTGAAAAAAATTCCTTTCAGTTGACCCCTTAATTTTTATACTGTGCATATATAGTGTTCACCAATCCTGCTTCCACAACAGCTAAAAAATCTTGAAAACAAAAATTACGTCTTTTGGAGCCCTTTATGATTAGCCCATAATCAAACTGACAAAATCTTTTCATAAAAATTTCCAAAACAAATAAAAAATTCAGTAAACCTATTGATGCTCCAAATGTTCTCTAAAACTTTATAGATTCATGTGGATTATTACTCTTGAGTCTTGAACCCACCATAGAAGGAAAAGAAGAGCAAATAACGTTGATTTAATGATTTTTAACCTTTTTCGGCTAGCTATCGCGTTTTATTCATTCAATAACCTTTGCCAGGCTTCGTTTTGCTTATTGGCCATACATGTAGCCGGAAAAGGGGGCATCCAAAAGTTTTTGATGCTTTTTGTATTCTTCAACTAAAATTGCAGTGTCCGCAGCAGAAAAATTTGGACATCGCGGGCATTAAGGTGACCCTTGACCTTTGCTATTGGTTTCAGATGTTTTTGATTCAGAATCTGATTTGAACTGTGGTGACTCCATTGAAAATTTTTTCAGCAATCAATAATACAAACACACAACTTCAAACAATATTTTGCAATTACTGACAATTTATTGCCACTGCAGTGTTCTTTACGATTTTTTATTTGAATCAAAAACACATCCACAGGAATATTTGTTTGTATCGAGAAACTTACACCTAACTTACAACTTAGACGTAATTTAGACGTTCTATGAGAAACACAGTTAAGACTTTTAGACGCATGCGTCTAACTTCCGTCTAACTTTGACGCATCTAGAGTTCATCAAAATGGTGTCTAAGTTTGGCGCATCTAACTTCAATGCGTCCAACTTAGACGTTCTAATGAGAAACCCACCCCAGCATACTGGCGAAAATTTTTTTAGTTGGTATGAAGTGAAAAAATGTAGATCTGAAAAAGAAAGAATACATAACTTTTGGAATTTTTGATGTCAGAAATTACTTGGGAAATGATCAGATTTGTCAGAAATTGCCAATCTTTTTAGGTCATAATTTTGGAGATTTTGACATTTGTATTTTTTTCTGTTGGGATCCTTGTGAGAAGCAGAAATATTTTTTTATCCCTGTGTGCCCACTAGTGTTGTAAAAGATAAGGATTTTTTGCAAGATAAAAGATAAAGATCAAGTTGAAATTTTAAAATCTAGAAGATAAAAATAAAGATAAAGATAAAGATTAAAAATTAAGAAAGATAAAGATTTAGATAATTTGCAAGATAAAGGAACCAAAAAAGATAAAGATAAAGTGTACATATGTAAATATGGTCGACAGGAGCCAGAAGAATGATGTTTATGAAGTGCAATAATGAGAGTGGATGAAGAAAAGCAGCCAATTGAATGCCCTAATTTTTACACCTGATATCAAACAGGTGCTAGGCATTAAGCACGTATGTAGGTTTCGAGGTTTACCTGCAGTATCTGACTGACCCACGTACTACTACTACTGACAGACAGCAAGTCATGTCCTTCTTTTCACATGCATTAAAACCCTTCTCTGTGCGCCTGTACAAAGTATAGTTTCAACAATTATTGATTTTTTCAAACTTCTCTATTTTTTCTAGTCCAAGACTCACAGGGTTCATACACAACCTGGGAAACCTGGGAAACCTGGGAATGTCAGGTAATATTTTTTGGTACCTGGAAAACCTGGGAAACCCGGGAAATCAGGGATTTTTTTCAAAAAATGTCAATATCCTACATAAAAACATTGAATTGATATGAATGCTTGCCTCAATTATTTTGAGTTACATATATTTTTGTATTGTAATATGTTTTATCTGAATAAAATTTAGAAGTGTAATATATTGTGTCTATTGCTTGAAAAAGCAGCTAAATATTTTAAACATTGTTTTGTTTGCATTCAATTGTGTTGCTCTTTTTCCTAATCTTTGATTTTTTATCGGTTTTAGTTGCTATAAATGTTTGTGATTTGAAGATATTAAGTTTAAATTATGTCTAAAACAACTTTCCACAGGGATTGGATGGATCCATCTATTGAACCGGAGTGGTCGAATTGGCTGCGTCCAGTGGATAAGGATCCACATGAGGCATATTGTATCATGTGTCGCAAAAGCTTCAATTTAAGCAATATGGGCAGACAGGCTGTTAAAAAGTCATGCAAGTTACGCAAAGCACATTCAGCAATCTAAATTGATTGCCAAAACGCCGTCAATCACGTCATGCTTTGCCATCCGAGCAGATTTGACTCAGGTATCAATTGCAGGTACCTATATCAAAATAAATTTTTTTAGTCTCATATATTTATACAATGTTTTATTAAATATATTATTCCCATGCAGAACTGCATTTGGGGGGGCTGATAGGCATAGGTGGGCAGCACCAAAATTCTGGGTAGGGGTAGAAAAAATTTCTGGAGGGATTGAAAAAATTTTTAAAGGTCAAAAAAGGTCTTAGAAGTGGTTGTATGGCAAAAAAACACCATTTTTCGATGTTTCTCATTGAGCACTATCCAATGGCATCAAAAAATTGCTAAAAAGCAAAAAAAATTTTCTGGGGGGGGGGTATTTTGATTTCTGGGGGAGTATTTCAACTTCTGGGGGTGCATATTCCCCAAACCCCCTCACGCCCATGTGTGGTATTGATTAACTGTACCAGGGTTTTCAGAAAGCTTTTAATATCTAGCAATTTTTGAGTAAAGCATTTACTGTCATGCAATTTTTGGGATAAATCTGATTTTTGGGATAAACCTGACAAATTTTGACTCAAAATGTATTTTACCCCCAACAAAAAATTAGGCTATGCACAGGTATGTTTCCCATGTCATTTGGTTTTCAGATCCGTTGACCATTGAACTACCCGGCGACAGTATGGAAAACGGTAGTACATCAAGTGGCGTTTTGGCCTGCAATGCAAACTTACCATCTAAATCTACAAATCTGTTCATAATGAGAGAAGGCGTCAACAAGGCCAAAATTATTTGGGTCAGGAAGTGCGTATACAACCATTATTTGCTGAACAGTTGTCATGATTTGACTAAATTGTTTGCCATGATGTTTCTGGATAATGAGATAGCCAGTAAAATTAGTATTGGTGAGTCTTTCACTATTATTGATCTTTGGTATCAGCTTAGAAAAATCAACCGCATTCAAAATTTTTCAGGAGCTATGAAAATGTCGTATGTGGTGTCATTTAGTGTTGCGCCATTTGTGTACAATAGTTTAAGCACAAAAGTAAATCTGAGCATTCTTCATTTCATATTTAAATATATTACATGAAAAAACATGCTTGTCAGGTGGAGGAAGCTGACATCTTTGTGGTGGCATTTGACAAAGCCCTCAATCATATTTCACAGCAATCTCAAATGGATGTCCATGTACGGTTTTGGGATGTCAACTTGAACTGTGTTACAAATAGGTAGGAACTAGGGATTCTGAAATCATTTACAAATTAATCAGTAGTTGATTTTGCAATATTAAAGGTATTTGACATCTGTCTTCATGGGGCATACAATGGCAAAAGACATTCTGGCGTCTTTTAAAGACACGTTGAAAAAATTTGAACTGAAGCATATTCTGCAAGTGTCAATGGATGGACCAAACATTAAGTGGAAGTTTTTGGAGTTGCTCAAAGTGAGTGTTGTAGATTTCTAATATATTCACATATTATGTTTAATTTCCATGCATTCTGTCTCAAGGAAGATGTAACGCCCAATGTAATAAATCTGGGAATGTTGAACATTGGCTTCTGTGGTCTTCACGTTTTGCATGGCGCATTTCAATTTGCTCACAAAAAAGTATCCTGGAAGTTGAATTCCTTTTGTCCAGTTGCTAATATCTTTTTGAAGATAGCCCAGCCCATTGGGCTGATTTCATACAGCTGACAGGTGAGTACTGCTTTTTCATGTTTTTGATTGAATTTTTCTGTTGAAATTACAAATTTCCTAATGCAACACAGGCTGTGAAACCTTTCCAAAGAAGTTTTGTTTGCATTGGGGGCGCAAAAACGTTGATGTGATGGAAAGAGCTGTTACATTATTGCCTCATTTGGTGGAAATATGTGCAAGAAAAAAACAATAAAGGTAATTTTTGTGTCTCACTCATGGTTTTTTTCCACAATTGCACTTTATTGTGAAAAATATTTTCTGAAATTCTCATTGCACAGCAGGCGTCTATGTCTAAAACATCCGAAAACAACGTTTTTATTGAGCAGGTATCATTTTTTGCCAAAAATCAAATGTCCACAACAGAAAAAAAAATTTCAGACCCTTTCCACAGTAGCTAGAAACATAAATAAATAGTAATGTTTTGAGAAAAAAACACTGGTCTGGCTTGTTTCTGATGTTCATCCATTCATATTGGATATAAAATCTAATTTGGATATATTTTAGGCTTATATTCATTTGAAACACTGGACAAATGTTTCATTGATATTTTCTCTAGAAGCGCGTCTAGAGTTTTTCAAGAGTGTCGCCAGCCAAATTGAACCATTCCTTCGCATGTTCCAAACAAGCAACCCCATTGCGCCGTTGATTTCTGAGAATTTGATGGCAGTTGTTAGATGGTTGGCGAAACATGTTCTCATGAAAAATGTGATCGAAACGTTGAACACAGCAGCTAAGTGGATGAAAATTGACTTGACAAAGGAAAGTACTCAATTGCGACCTGTCAAAGATACCGACATTGGTAGGCATGAATCATACATGTAACAGGCTACTTTTATAGGGGCTCCTGCCCTGCCCAGGGTGGGTCACTAGGGGGTCAGCAGCCTACCCATGGAAAATTTCTGGGAATTGTTAATAATACTTAATAAATCGTTAATAATAGTTAAAAAGTCGTTATTTAGGCGCAAAGCACCAAACTCTTTAAAAATTTTGCAGTTTTTGAAAAAAATATGAAAAAATTTTAAAAAATAAAATTTTTGAGATTTTGGAACAAAACAATCAATTTAGGATTTTGAAAAGCACTTTCCTATAAAGATGATAATGATATGATTAAATGATTAAATTAATTAAATTAAATTAAATTAAAATAAATCACTAAACGGATGATTGTAGAGGTTCATTCTAGAAGATTATATCACTATTTAATAAAATAATGCCTTCATAATTATAATGAAATTATTTCCATTAAAATTGATTGGCAATATTAGACTAGAAGGCAGAATTAAAATTAAGATTAAGCGCTTTTTTGGGTATTTTCGCATTTACAATCTGAATGATTTAAATAAGGGAAAGAAATCGAAATAAACGAAGTCTGCACTTTACATCTAATTATACGCTAATTATTATTTTTCTCGGTTAGACTCAGTATGAGATTAGCAATTTGTTTGAATCAAAACATCAATGTGCTCATTGAGAATATCAACGCTCGTTCAAAATGCAGTGCGTTTTTTAGTATACGTTATTCAATTAATTTTTTAGGCCTCTTATTTTACAGCAAAAATTGATTGAAAAAAATGCGACGTGTGTACTGCTAAATTATTCAATAGAAAAATTGCAGTGGAATGCTTTCTATATTTTTAGCTTCATGCACAATAAAAGCCCCTTGCTTACTATTTTTCATGAAGAGAAAAGTTTCCATTTCTTACTAATTGAGTTTTCCACCAAAAGCAATTAAATTTTGAATCCAAGTAATGCTCCTGTTTCACCAAAACAGCCATTTGGTGGCTTTGCACAATTTTATTAGAAGTTTTATCTGCTTTTCCGGCAAACTGAATTATTTTCTCCTCCACCGCAGAAATATCAAATTTGGCTTCCACATCTGACCCAGCTTGATCCATTTCAGTCGGATAATCAAGAGTTTGCCCCTCTTGAGCCGAAAACCAAGAGTCCCTGATTCTACATCAGCACCTAAACCTTTGAATCTCGCAGAACTGTTCCGCAAAGTTGCAAATTTTTCAAGTTCCGCCGGAAGTGGTTTTATGGGTTTTCCACCACTAGTTGCTGGATATTTAATTTTTGCATGGATTTTTCCAACATCTTTCCAAATTTGCTTCAATTTAGATCTTATTTGTAATAAAGTCTGCTTAGATTGGGCTAAAGCATTGAAGTCGGATAGGAACAATTCCCACGTGCTCTGCTTTACTTTGACCGTTATATATGGCGTAAATGCAGATTCTATAGTTTTTTGATATTTTTCGTAGCTCTCTACCAAAATGAGCAAATCATTGACCGTCCAATTGTCACCTCGCAATTTTTTTTATCAGAATTTTGGGTCTGGCTATCTAGTGTTTCATCAAACATGCTGTACTCCGAATTTGATGACTCCATTTTTTTAAATGCGCAAAACTTAGGGATAACCATCACATTTGACAAACTAGTTGCATCACAATGCAACGCAGGTACTAGTGTATTTCAATTTAGTGATAAGTTGGGGATGTGCATGTTTGGATTTGTTCAGGTCTTTTTAAATATCGATTAACTGTGTGCAAAATATTACTGGCTATACCGTACCTACAATCGCGATGCGTACACTAATATGTATACATTGATTGCGTAAGTACTTAACCCCTAGTGATTAACTTTAACCCTGAGGGTTAGTTAACCCTGGGGTTAAATTTCATTTGGAAACCGGGGATAAAGTTATCCCCGGGGTTAACTAACCCTGGGGTTAATTTAACCCCGGGGTTAGTTAACCCCTTCATTTGGAAACCGGGCCCTGGAGAGTGAAAACCAGCAAACTTCCTAAGATAATGTTTACAAATTTGGAGATTTTGCATCAAAAAACTCGAAATTTATTTCTTTTGTTTTGATGTACTTGGCGCCTTACTCAATTATACTAGACGCTCTAAATTAAATTAGGCAACAAATTTTGATCATTTATGCATAATCAAGGTGTAGATGATCAGAACTTCTGCCGAAGATGTGGTCTGACTACTTGCTTTACTAATTGCATGGAAAAAAGTGGAAAAATGCACTTCTTCTTAGTTTTCCTGCAACTATGTCATATGTAGATATAGCGCAAAGTATTGGCATGCCCCTGGGCAAATCCTTAATAACGGCCTTGATTCATGTATGCACGTGCATATTATAAATATTGCCATCAGGGACGGATGGGGATGGGGGCAGCCGCCTCTCCATTGGCTCAGTATAGTTGGCTAAACGAAGAATGGATATGTAATTTGGAATTATTTTTGACCATCAGTGATCATAATTTCTCATGTTTTTAGGCACTTTATGCTGAATGATACTTACATTTGCTTCCTTTCTTGGAGGTCTGGAAGTCATATTTATGCTCAAGGAATAAATTTTAAGACAAATTTTGCATACTTTCCTTCATTTTCAAGCATGACTTCTAACAATTTTCGATGCTCTGCATAAAATGCTTCAAACACAGAAAATGTAGCAGCAAGTCAAGCTTCTAAACGTCCTTCTGCCTAAGTTACACAAATTTTAAGGTTTCCCACCCCACATGATCACTAAAATCAAAGAAATTCAATGATTTTTTGATCAAAATTGTTGAAAATTTTGAGATTTTTTTGAAGAAATGTTGTGGCAAAGGCGATTTTAAATAAAAGTATACAACCTTACATTCCAAAACAAAGCTACTTCTCGAATGAAGGGCAAAGTTTTGACACAAAAATGACACTTAAATTAATTCTCATAGCTTAACTACTTCAAACCTATCATGTGACAAAGGTAGATAGGAGAATATGAAGAGCATATATTCAATTAAGAAGCTTCTGATGTTTTGAAATTGTTGTTAGTTTTCTCTTTCAAAACCTTGAACAAAGGCCAAACTATCAACAACAACTTTTACTATTCAATACAGACAAACAATAGTCTTCCAATCCCTAGAGACAACATTTGTCAACTTTTCCCCTCAACGCATTGAAGTTCCCATAAACCTACTGTATACTTTCTACCTGAATGTATCCTAATATTTGAGGATAAAATGTTATTATAAAACTAAAATAATAAATCTAACCAATCAGAAGCAAGAATGAAACCCTTCCACAAATTGAAAATATAAATAATTAATGAAAGAGATAGATTGTCCAGTATTCCTTACCATACTCGCATTTGAACGGTTAGATAGAATTGTCCATACTTCCTCACCATACTTGTATTTGAACGGTCAGATAGAATCATTCACATTTCCTTACAATATCATATTTGATCAGTTTTTTCTAACCTAATTCCGTTAAGCAAATTTATTCTATTTTTTGTGCTAGAACAACATATCTTATTGTGCATTTACATTGTGAAGAGAGTCAAACGCTGATCCTGTAGTCGCCTCCACAATTCTGTTTAAGGTAAATCTATTTTATTATGGCTAGCTATTGTGTTTGTGTGGTGTTTACTTCCCAAAAATAATAAAATCCACCAAAAAATCTTACACAAAACTTTACCAAAACATAAAAGGCTAGCTGTAGGTGACAAATTTGGCGAGACTGACACAACAACACACTCTCGCTAGCAATCTTTGGATATTTTTGGAAAAAATTCTAAGGAAGACAGAATTAATTTTTTGTTTTCCTTTCACGGGTTTCAAGATTTGGTTGCATTTTTCTTCTTCTTTTATTACTCCCTGAGTTGAAGTTTTCTGTATTTTGCTCCAAGCTGTTTCACCTTTATTTCCATATTTTTTTAGAAATACTTAAAGTGCTGCCAATTATTTACTTCTTGTGCATGCATTGTTTTTCTTGTGGCTGCAGTATATATTAAACGTATCAGCCCAAATTTAACAAGCTGATAAAGTACAAAAAGATAAAAGGGAGGCTTATATAAAAGTTGTGATAAAGCAGTTTGAAAATTATTAATTAAAATGTGTACAAGCTATGCAAAAAGAAGCACAGATAAAGCACAATATAAATTAGTAGTCTAATAAATAAATTTTTGTTTAATTCTCTGAAGTTTTGTATTTCTCTTCAGTTAAGTGGGTACCTATATTTTGTTAGCAAACAATGACCAATGTTTATCAAAAGCTAAATATTGAAGAATATTCACAATAGATGACTTCTCAATATTTTACTCTTATTGCAAGAAACTCATTTGCCTAAAAATAGGGAGAAGAGTTGAAAAAGTTAATTTGATTGGAAGCACCAGAAAGGTAGCTTTTTATTTTTGCTAAGGTGTAAACTTATTTTTTCCCTAAAACTAAAAATGGGAAAATAGATTCCATAAAGGATCAGGAAGTATTGGGCCAGGACCAATCTCAAAAGACCCAAGAATCGATTTTTAGAGATTCAGACAAAACAACTCTTGAGAAAGAGGGAACAGTTAATTTTGAACATACTTCAGAATTACATTGTGCATTTTTACACTCTCTTTTTGATACAATTCTTATTCCAAGGAGAAGCATAAGCCCTTCAAAGAGAGTAAGACCAGCTCATTCAATCCCATTTATCTGTTGACACCTCTTTATTTCCACAGATATTGCTTCTGCCGTCTTTGAAACCACATTTTCCAGAAAAGACTTCAAAGAAGGCTTTAAAGAATTTTTAACTAAAGCGTATAATAAACAGATTATGAGAAAGATGTCTAAAAACCCTGATGAATGAGAAGAAGCCCTAAAAAGAGCTTTTGATTTTTTGGTGCCCTAATTTATGAAGAATGCAAAAGTTTGAAAAGTACAGTCAATAACTCTGGTGGTCAAGAGAATCAGGATTTGGTGATGCTAATTTTCCTCAGGATTTCAGACCTAGCCCTGAAGACCCATTGCTTCATCTTAGTACTATAATAAATTATAAACCAAAGAATGGCTTAAAACATTTACTTGTTATTCAACTTTACTAGGAATTCCTGAAGCGGACAACTCATATGGAATTGCTATAAAAATTCATATTCATATTTGCTCCCTTTATTTGCAAGCGTGACCTTTAAACTTTTGAAAAATTTGTATACTCCACAGAGAGTTATTATATATTTGTAAAGTATAAATGAAAACGTACAAAGCAAACACAATATTATATTGCCAAAACTGACCATTGAATTCTTTTATGTAAGTGACAATAGAGCCTGACTTTACATATATTCAAATAAATACCCACTATAAAATATTTGTATGCCACAGTGTCACACACATTAAGTAAACTGGAAGCACTATAATTTACAATTCAAATGCTTCATTTTCAATATTCACATCTACATATTAAGTCAAATATGCTGCCCCCTGCAAAGTTTCTACAATATTTCATTAAAATCCAAGATATTAAAAAGAGTACAGTCAAACTCGGATAAGTGCAACTCTGATAAGGCGCAACCTCGGTTACATGCAACAGACTTTCATTTCCCAATTTTCTTCCCTATGTTGTACGTGTGGTTGCACCTTGGATAAATGCAACTCGGGTAACTGCAATACTCGCTTAAGTGCAACCATTTTTTTATCCACCAACCATATTCACAATGTGTAACTACAACTTTTTAGAATGGATGATGAATGTCTGCTAAACAAGCGCATTTTTTTCGTGCACCACCATGCTTTTTAAGAATGTTACTGGTGTTTCCCTAATCATTTTGTTGTTCTTTCATTATTATCTATGCCTCATTGTTGGATTTTACTTTTTCCAATATTTTTTTCAGCATTTTGTCCAAAATTGATACATAATTTTGTTATAAAAATGGCTGCTGTTCCAAAATAATTACTGCATTCTCCATAGCCCAAAAACTGGAAATTTTGGACGCTTCCGATTTTGCACTGTTCTAGAGACACCTCAAATAAGAGCAACCTTTTCAAAATTTCATAAGACACATCCTATAAGTGCAACCTTGCTTAAGTGCAACATTGCTTAAGTGCAACTTTTTAGCATCCCGAGCAGTTGCACTTATCCGAGTTCGACTGTATATATAATTTTGAACATATATAAAATTTTACTTTTTAAAGCTGTGTGATGCTTTTTTATATTCTCTTGTTATATGGTTTTTGCTCATGTTCTCATTCTTTTTAGGCGCTTAGTCCAATTGGCTATTCAGAGCAAGAAAGGTGGATTTAATATGGCTAATGCTTTCTAAATGCTCAAAAAATTTATATAAAGAAAGGGCCTGTCAGCATAATATGGAATGCCAGCTGATGGGCTAAAAAAAGATGATAGGGTTTTGGCTATTTGCCAGCCAGTTTGAAGAAAAGATTGTTTAAAAGAAGAAAGCATTTGTCTTTCCTATGTAAGAAAGTTGTTAACAAGTTAGAGGGTTAGATAGATTTTTATTTTTTTCTGAATAATCTAATTTTAAATATACTTACAATGTTATAAATTTGTTAGAATTTATTAAACTGAATTTTTTTACCCAAAAAATAATATAAACATTTTGTGTACTTTTGAAAGTGAATTCCATCTCTTCTATGTATGAAACTTATTTAATGATTTAGATGGTAAGGTATATTTTCATTGTTCACAATAAATTAATTTTGAATGTACTTAAAATCTTTCACATTTGTTAGAATTTATTGAATTGATTTCTTTTTACTTCAAAATAGTATAAACATTTGGCGTACTTTTGAAAGTAAATTCAGTCTCTTCTATGTACAAAACTTGTTTAATTATTTAGATGGTAAGATAAATTTGTATTCTTCTTGATAAAATAATTTTAAATATACTTATATGGTTTCACATCTGTTTTAAACTGATTTTTCACTTTGAAATAGCATAAACAAATTTGCGTACTTTTTGAAAGTAAATGCAGTCTCTCCTACATAGGAAACTTGTTTAACAATTCAGACAGTAAGGTATATTTTTATTTTTTTGATAAATTAATTTTAGATATACTTATATTGTTTCACATTTGTTTCAAACTGATTTTTTAACTAGAAATAGTATAAACATTTCATGTACTTTTGAAGGTTAATTCTGTCTCCTATGTACAAAACTTGTTTAACAATTTAGATGGTAAGGCATATTTTTATTCTTCTCAATAAATTAATTTTAGATATACTTATATTGTTTCACATTTGCTTTGAAATGATTTTTCAACTAGAAATAGTATAAACATTTTGCATAATTTTGGAAGTACATTAATTTTTGTTCATAAAATACTTTTCATTACTAATTATACTAGTACTAAAAGTTTTATACCACTTGAGTGTTCAACTATATATTTTATAATTTTGAATAATATTCTTTGTAAAATATAATGAGTTCAAAGTGCATAATTTGTTAAAAATTAATTTTAAAAGCGCAAGAAATACATAAATATCAGTTGTTAAACATGCTGGCTATTAAAATGAAATATTTTATAAATTTAAACTTATTTTAAGAAAATGAAAAAGGATCGTACATGCTCTGAAACAGAAAAATGATTTTTAAGGGTTTTGGTGGTGGGTGATTGTGTGTTCGATATTGTGTTTACTACATATTTTGTTTTTAAGTTAGGCATGTTGTTTTAGAGCAAAATTATTTAATATATGTATATATAACTTGGTAAAACCAGTCCATAGCTAAGTACCAGAAACATAAAGCTAGTACATACTCATACAGGTATTAATTAATGTGCAATTTTACATATTTATTTTATCCAGCAGCACAGTACTATTTACTTGACACAAAAAGTACCTACTGTACCTCAAAAACACAGCAAAAGATGCCTGCTACATATGATATCATATGTACCCACTGTATTAACCTAATTAATTGGATTATCCACCTGCATCACACGTTCACATATCACATACAACTATACTGTGTGATACTGACAAAAACTGTGCACAAAAAACGTGTACCTATACTTTGCATACATATGCCACCCTAGACCACAAATTTGGGGTCTTGTTTACATAAGACAAAGACTGCACACAAAATACATGTACCTATACTTTGTGTAGGTATGCTACCCTAGACCACAAATTTGCAGTCTAGGGTAGCATGGGTGACTACTAATATACATATGTTGGCTGTATTTTTCAGTCAAAGTTTGCACTGTGTTTAGGTACATTGTGATACAAAATTTGCAGAAAATTGCAAAATTAAATAAAACAGGAAAGAAACATCATTTGGCTAAGCATTCTAAATGATCAAGATTGACAAAGAGAAAGCCAGTAAATTTAGGACAATAAGACCAGAAAAAGGGGAAAATAAAATTCTTTGGCAATTGATTAAAAAGTATGCATTAAGCTGTAAATTGAGATATTTTTCCGGTAGCCCAAGGTTATTCTGATAAAAAATTTCAGAAAAATGCGTCATGTGAACAATCTCTGTTTTATGACAATTTGAAATTTAGCTTGGGTAGGATTCATGTAACATAATTGTATACAGGACATGAACATAGGGGTTTGAAATTTTTTGGAGCAAATGAAGTAAAACAAAGGTTAAAAAATGAATGAAATTTTAAATTTTCTTGAAAAGTGTTCTATATTGATCAGAAAGCAAATAAGGTAGATTTGATATTGTTTTAGCGCCTATACTATTTTTGACATTATTCTGGCCCAAAAAAGCTCAGTCTTTGACTACCCCAACAGCTAAACAACAGATCGGCAATGCAGTCGAACCCTGTAAAAGTTAGTTTATTCTTTGTTGAACACTGCTAAAAAGAAAATTAAAGCTGGGTTTAATATGACTTCAAACTTTTCAATTAAATCATAAATTATTTGAATCAAATATAGCTGGGTCAAAAACATAGCAATTATTTTAATGACTGTAAATCTGATTTGCTATAGGATGTGAAAAATAACAAACATCTTTGAGTGCATCATTATGCTTGTCATTTTTGTTCTATTTCCGTACTAAGAAGTCACCATACATGGGCAGCAAGAAATTTCTGGGGGTGCAAGATTTTTTTGAAGGTCAAAAAATGGCCTTAAAAACGGTGGTATGGTGATAAAACACAATTTTTTGACGTTTCTCATCAAGCACTATCCATTGGCATCAAAAAATTGCGAAAAAAACTAAAAAAATTTTCAAAAATTGAATTCTGGGGGTGGTATTCTGATTTCTGGGGGGGTATTTTGGTTTCTGGGGGTGCATACCCCCCAAACCCCCCCCCCACGCCCAGGTGTGGAAGTCACCCTACCTATGTACACGTACATTAGTTCAAAATCAGTACCTATTCATGGCTAATGGACTTCAGGATGGATCATCATTAATAACCTTACATTATTACTTTGTTCTGTGATCATGAGGAGAAAGTACTCAAATGGGTCATTAAAAAAATCCTCATTTTGCTTACTTTTTGGATTGTTCAATATTCAAGCAAGCATGCACTTTACAACAAAAAGGACTTTTGTACGATAATTAAATGATACGCTTTTCATAATGGTAAGGTTAACAAATGCGTAGTACCCTAAAGAACAAAGATATAGTACTCTTATTGCTTAGGTGACAAATCTGGGTTGCGCAATAACATGGGAGTTGGTGTGCTAACCATCGACCCCAAAATACTTTGGCCAAAAAGATTGTTAATGTCTGCTGCTTGAATAGAAATACTATAGTCTAGTTTCAGCAATGAAACCACATGCTGTACTATTGTCTGCAGTGTTTAGTTAATTCTTTTCAGTTGTTTAAGAATTATGAGGTCCACTCTTCCATGATCTGAGTTGTCTTCAGCACCTAGACAAATCTTTATACAGGTTTTTTTGATATTAAATAAGTCATCAGTTTTACATAAATTTGTGATTGGCGCACATTGATTACTAATTACTATATTTTAGTGCAATCAGTAGATCTTCATTCGTGGTTCAGTAAAGAACTTCAAAGAAATTCTATTGAAGTTTGATAAAGAACTTTGAAGAAGTTCTATAGAAGTTTGATAAACAAATTTGATTGAAGTTCTATATCAGACTGTTGAACATTGAAGAAGTTCTATAGAAGTTTGATAAAGAACTTTAGAGAAGTTCTATAGAAGTTTGACAAATAACTGATCAAAGTTCTATAGAAGACTGTCAAACTTCAATAAGACTCTAATCAAAGTTTGATAAATTTTCAATAGAACTCTGATAGAATGCACATCAAAGTTTGTCAAACTTTGAGACAAATTGCAACAAATCTAAATTTGATGTTGTGCAAATTGAAGGTTATCCGCAGATAGCTTTTCTATTTTGCGCTATGCTCTTAGAAGACCATAACGCTTTAAAATCTGCTGATTTTTTTAACTCTGGAGTGAAAGATCTTTTCAAAACTTACATCTGTTACGTCTGGAATTCAAAAAGTGCAAATCAATTGCTTCTTTCAAATCAGTATTGTACAAACTAGATATGCTCTGGCCCACATAAAAAATTGTTAAAGTAGATGCAAATCTGACTCAAATAGGTATGTCTGATCTTTTCCGATTTGTAGAATTCAAAAATGTTTAATTTCTGGAATTTGATATTTCTTTAATTTTTCATTTTTGCGATAAAATGTTCCATGTAAATTCCTTTGACGTTCTTTGATAGCTTTATAATAATATCAGCTGTAATTAAAACTACAATGGAGACAAGCATTTGTTTCCACTGTCAGTATCTGTCATTCTTGTTCATTAAATTATTCTGTGAGCACAAAATGTGCTTGGAATGTTATAACTTATTCCACTATGATGATACAATTTCTGTGAGCATTGGACAAAAGCAGTACAAAGATAATTGCCTCAAAGAAATCGATCTATTTTGACTGTAATTGTCAATTCCACTTCTCCTGCTAAATTTGCTCAAGAAAAGACTCTTTTGGCGTTTCCTGCTTCTGCAAGCCTTGCGCTAAACTCTTGTGTAGGTTAGTTGCACTTAGGGGTCTTCGGAGTCTAGACCATATGTAGGCAGCAAGAAAATTCTGAGGGGGTGCAAGATTGTTTGAAAATCAAAAAATGGCCTTAAAAGTGGTGGTATGGCGATAAAAACACCATTTTTCGACGTTTCTCATCAAGCACTATCCACTGGCATCGAAAAATTGCGAAAAAAACGAAAAAAATTTCAAAAATTGAATTCTGGGAGGGTATTTTGATTTCTGGGGTATTTTGGTTTCTGGGGTGCATACCCCCAAACCCCTCCTCCACGCCCAGGTGTGGTCTAGACCATACCTGGGCGTGGGGGTTTGCGGAGTATGCATCCCTCAGAAACCAAAATACCCCTTCCCCCTAGAAACCAGAATACCACCAAGAATGCAGAAATTTTAACTTTTCCGCAATTTTTTGATGTCAATGGATAGTGCTCAATGAGATACATTGAAAAACAGTGTTTTTAGCCATACCATCATCATAGGTGGGCGGCACCAAAGTTCTGAGGGTGCAAGATTTTTTCAAAAGTCAAAGAATAGCTTTAAGAATGGTGGGCGAAAAACACAATTTTCAACATTGCTCATTGAGCGCTACCCATTGGCATCAAAAAATTGCGGAAAAACGAAAAAAAATATTCAAAAATTGAACTTTGTAATACAATTTTAATTTTAGACGCGTAAAATTTAAAAAAATATTGTTTTTAAAAGCTAAGTTAAGTATTAAGTTTATTAGTGTTAAGTCTGGACTTCTGATATCAGATTAAAATCAATTTCTAAATGTGTGGTTGGAATTATCAATTCTAGATCATAATTGCGTTTTGAAGCTCTTGCATCTGATTGAAAATGTTCAGACTTGAATGTTCATATTAATTTTATTTTTTGTCGTGTGTGGCGACCATCATAGGAGGGCGCCACCAAAGTTCTGGGAGGGGATGGGGTGCAAGATTTTAATAATAATAAAATTTTGATAATAAAATTTTGGAATTCAAGAAATTCAACAAGAGAACTCAATTTTGCTTCATAATCATTTCGTCAGCCTAAAGACCACAATATTCTGGCTAACTTGAAAATAACTCTCTTGATGTAATTATAGCAAACAAATGGTATAGCATCGCACTGTTTCTTGACCCGTGTTCCAAAGAAAAACGTTTATTGTGTAGCTAGTTTTTACACGCCACAAGTTATTAGGGTTCGGATTGAAATACGTTTTTAGGAATGAAGTACTATTATACAAGAATTATCATCTAAGCTATTTCCTAATACTAAAATCAATCGTATAAGTCTGTATCACAACTGGGCATGGGGTTTGCGGGGGTATGCACCCCCCAGAAACCAAAATACCCCCTCCCCAGAAATCAAAATACCTCCCCCCAGAATTTAATTTTTGAAAATTTTTTTCGCTTTTTTCGCAATTTTTTGATGCCAATGGATAGTGCTTGATGAGAAACGTCGAAAAATGGTGTTTTTATCACCATACCATTGTTTTTAAGGCCATTCTTTGACCTTCAAAAAAATCTTGCACCCCCCCCCCCAGAAATTTCTTGCTGCCCACGTATGGTCTGTATTACGTTCTGACTGCTGAATATATATATATATATATATATATATATATATATATATATATATATATATATATATATATATATATCGTGTAACTAAGACTGATGCCGTAAATGTAATATCGTCCACACGATTCAGCTCGAACTCTCTCCACTGAATCGAACAATACAAAAAAGGTTAAACAATGTAATACATGCAAATTCGTAAATGAACGCGAACAGAAAACGTCGGGCGATTGGTGTAGTCAAAATGGCTACACTTCCTCAACCCTACAAAAAAGATAATACTGCGAAAAATAAACAAAAAAAATCACTTATATCATTAAACAATCATACCGTGTTCTTGCTGTTGTCTTCATCCTTCTTCGTCAAATCCTCCTCATCCTTTGTCGAATCGTTTTCATCGCTGCAACTTTCTTTAACGCCGTTGCTCTCATCATCCTCGTCATCCTCCATGTCACTATTGTCTTGATCCTCTTTATCATCCTTGCTTTCGTGCTCCGAATTATCTTTACGACCCGTATGCATTTCGTTTCTTCCTTCCTGGTGGATAAATTCGCGTTTACAATTTTTTATATCAGCAATTTGTAAACCTCTACGTTTATTACTTTCCACTAATTTATTTTCGTTCAAAGCACAAATTATAGATTCAGTTATACTTTTTCCTTGCAAAAAAGTATGTTTCAAAGACATTTCATTATAATTTGTTTTACGACCCAATTGAAGAAGCAGGCATTGGCAAAGCCTAATCACTAGATCAACTGCTTCACCTTCATTTTTCCACTGCTTGTAGTACTTTGCTACTAAGCTTCTCCAAGCATCAAAGAATCTTTGTTGCTTTCTACCTCCTTTATCTTGATAACTAGTTGTAATGAATACATACGCTTTTTTAACTTTATCAAAAGCGGATTTATCGCTAAATAATGATTTTATTTTATCGTCTTCAAAATGCACAGTATAATCATTTGAATACTGGTTTTGACGATAATTTAAACGATTTTTAACAGAATATGAATTCTGATAGCTTGAATTCGTATATTCTGTATTCAATTTTTGACTTTGCACATTATTCGAATACACTGTGTTTGTAGTGCAAGATTTAATTTCACTTATCTCCTTTTTCATTCTCTCGTTTTCTTCCATCAAAATTTTCTTTTCGCTAACGGCGACTTCCAATAACGCCTTATAATAGCCGCGTTCTTTGGCCAGTTTGATCATCGGATTATCGCTATATGCGTCAGGTGGTCGCACAGCAATTGGTTCCGAAAAAATTGCGTCTCGTATTCGACCATAATCTATGATATGAATTTTATTGATTAATAAAAATTCATTTTTCGAATAAATTTCAAAAATCAACGTTTTATTCTAGCTATTTCTGGAAAGCATGATCAACAGAAATAAAATAAATAAGATATCTGACTATTTACGTAATAAATAGTTTTTTTCACAAATATTGTTTGTTAAAAACAAACAATTTTTATAACGCATCCATGACTGTTATGCATAATCAAGAGTAATGCATAATTTATTTAATTATTAATATTTTATTTTTCTAAAATAAATTCAGTACTTAATAAAGTGAAATTACTTTATTCTATTTAACAACCTTAAACTTATACAAATTAGTATAAGTTATTTCTCAACTACAAAAATGATATTTTTCTATCCTTTTTTGATATTTGTCACAATAATTATGCTATGCAATGTCAAATTAATTTTAAGCATTGCTGTATAGTTAAAAATTAACTATGTTTCTTCAGAGACAACAAAATTTAATGACAATTCACACTTTTACAATATTAATACAATAATCGCGTAATAATCAATCAGAAAACAGCATAAATTATACATTTTTAAATTTCAGTGCATTTTTCGCGCATATATTAATTAATATTTTTCTTGCCGATACATAATATTCACAATATAAATAATAACGGCACAATTTTATTTTTGCGCATTTTATTTGCACCTTTTTTTGAATAAGCTTGAACTATATGAGTTTCAAGCATTTAACTGTTTATCTGAGGCAATTAAATTTATTACACGATTTGTATTCCATATTAATATACTCACCGATATTATCTTTATTAAAAATTTTGGAGGATGGATGAGAGCTCTGAGACGACATGGCCATCGATCGATTTGACAACATGTCGTTATTAGTTGCAGACGATTTTGGTGCAAAATTCATTTTCGACTACTTTCGACAATTATTGAAAACTTCGAATAAATTTTAACATAAGCTGAAAGAAATAAGATATTATAAACACGTAGATATAATTTTAAAAAAAATAATACGCGATATAATATATAAAAAATAATACGTATAATACACACAAATAAATACGCAAAATTACAATTGTACATAATGCAATTATTTGACGACAAAAATAATACGTCGACTAGGGCAGTAAGACAATTAACCGCATGTAGAATTGATTCATTGAGACTATATTCGCTAAAACGTTTCCGATCGATAGTAGTAAACATTTCTGTAAATTTACATAGAAATGGGTTTATCATGCACGCATATTGCATGTATTCCATGGTTTTATACGTTCCAAAGAAATTAGATATTCTTTAGGATTTTCTTCTAAAGAACTTAATTTAACAGTATTCGGATTTGTTTCTGGGAATACAGATGTTATCCTAAAAGGACCCGAATACGATTTATCTAATTTAAACTTTTTTGGCGAATTTACTACCACTAAATCTCCTGGAAAAAATCTTTTTTCCTTTGTTTTTTGATCGTAGTAATTTTTCTGTTTTTTCTGAGCCTTCTGAATATTTTCTAGGATTATTTCCCGAGTTTTACTCATACTTTCGGCTAGAAAATATTTATATGAATCATAGTCTAAAGCAATCGTCATTTTACGAAGTAAAATGTTATCTATTTCAAAAATTGGCTGACGACCATACATTAAAAAATATGGTGATTCTTTCGTCGACTCATGTGGCATTGCTCTATAAGCAAATAAAGCAAAATTGAGATATTTTTCCCAATTATCAGGTTCATCAATTGATAAACGTTTTAACTGATCAATTAATGTTCTATTAAATCTTTCAACAAGGCCATCTCCTTGCGGATGATAGGCTGTTGTTTGAATTTTCTTAGTTCTCAATAACGAACATACTTCTTGCATTAATTTACTAGTAAAATTTGACCCACGATCTGATAAAAGACATTTGGGTTCTCCGTGTCTCAAAACTATTTCTTTTATGAATATTTCAACTACTGACTCTGCTGAAATATTTTCTAATGGAAATGCTTTGACCCATTTTGTGTAATAATCACAAAAGATTAATAAATTCGTTTTATTATTTCTAGAAGGTTTCAAGGTAAGACAATCAACTGAAACCATTTCCCAAGGTCCTGTTACGGGAATATTTATGAGTGGAACCTTAGGTTTCACTTTGTTTCGAGTGAGTTGGCACTGTGGGCAACTTAGCACCCACTTTCTAACGTCTGTACCTATGTCAGGCCACCAATATCTCAAAAGTATGGTTGATGTTACTTTTGGAATTCCAAAATGAGCAGCAATATTTGCTCCATGAAATTGGTGCAACACTTTTTGAACTAACGATTTTGGAACTAACAACTGAAAAATCGTATTTTTAGTCAATTTATTTTGCCATATTTTATAAACACAGTCATCAATCATACAAAAATTCTCATATTTTTTAGAATATTTTGTAGATTTTGTCAGCGCTTCGTAAATTTCTGAAATAAACGGATCTTTCTTTTGTAAGTCAGACACGTTTATTTTATTTAAATCAATCAAAACTTCATTTTTGACAGGTATTAATTCATTAGTTAGACTTGTCGTTGCTTTGGCATCATTATCACTATTAATTTCTCTATTTTTATGACACGTTTCTTCATTTTGTTTTCTAGCTGATGCTCGCGTCATAACGTTTACATTTTCAGGAATTCTCGACAGGAAATCTGCTGCTTCATTCAATTTTCCTGGTATATGTCTTATTTCAAACTTAAATTTATCTAGTGCAGCAGCCCATTTTTGTACTCTATTATTTTTAGAGACTGAAGTTTTCATCCACGAAAGGGGTTTGTGATCTGATTCAACTAGCACTTCTTGATCCATTATATAATGGCTGAATTTTTTGAAAGCGAAAAACAGTGCTAGGCATTCTCTTTCAATTGTACTGTAATTTTTTTCCGCTTTCTTCAGTTGCCTACTAGCATAAGCAATTATCCATCGTTCTGTACCTCTTTCTTGCAACAGAACGGCGCCTAAAGCTATGCCACTCGCATCAGCTTGTATTATAAATTTACAATCTGTATTATAAACAGGAAATCTTAATATTGGTGCAGATGTGAATTTATCCTTTAAATTATTAAAGGCTTTTTCGCGCTCAGGTGTGATGTTAAATTCACTTTCTTCATGCATAAGCTCATACAATGGCGCTGCAGTTTTGGCTAATCTTGGCCAGAATCTGTGGAACCATTGTACAAGTCCGAGAAAACTCTGCATTTCCTTAACAGTTTTAGGAAATGGAAATTTCCTTATTACGTCAAACTTTTCAGGATCCGGACAGATTCCATTTTCTGAGATTTCATAACCAAGAAAACGTACTTTTAGCTTCAAAAAATCGCATTTTTTGGGTTTAAGCTTTAGATTTGCCTCTTCTAATGCTTTAAAGACTTTTTCAAGATTCTTTAAATGTTCATCGAATGTTTTACTAAATACTATAATGTCATCTATATACACCAAGCAGGATTTCCAGTTTAGACCTCTTAAAATTAATTCCATGAGGCGCTGAAAATCCGATGGCGCATTTTTCAAGCCAAAAGGCATGACATTAAATTCAAAATGTCCTTCTTGGCAAATAAATGCAGTTTTCTCTCGGCTATTTTCATGCATTCCGATTTGCCAGTATCCACTTTTCAAATCTAATGTAGAGAAATATTTTGCATCTCCTAATGAATCAACATATTCATCGATACGTGGTATTGGGAACACATCGTTTCGAGTTACAGCATTTAAGCCTCGAAAGTCTACAACGGTTCTCCAAGATCCGTCTTTTTCTTAATGAGAAAAAGAGGAGCTGCCCATGGGCTTTTTGTTGGTTTTATTATGTCATCTGCAAGCATTTTTTCAATTTCTTCTTGCAGTAATTTTTTATGTGCTATTGGTGTACAAAATGGTCTTTTAGCAATCGGCATTGCTGAACCACTGTTTATTTTGTGTTGTATTAAATGTGTAACTCCTAACTTTTCACCATCCAAAGCAAAAACAGCACGATGTTTTGAAAGCATTTTGCGCAATCTTCCTCTTTGTTCTAACAATAAATTTGGATTTTCCACCAATTTATCTAGAACCGTTTCAAATTTTTTATCTTTAACCGATTTTCCATTTGTACTTTCAATATTACAAATTGAATCTACTGGTTCAGCATGACCAATTACCGTTCTTGACTTAATTTCGACAGGATTGTTAGCAGTATTTAAAACACACACTGCTATCATTTGTTTATCGCAATCAAATAGCGATTTTGCGACAAACAATTCTTCGTAATTAAAGTAAGGCTCCACAGTATATATTTCTGATTGCGGACTTTCGACATATACTGTTGCTGGTATTATTTTTTGACTATTAGGCGGAATAACTGTTTTCATAGCAGTTCGGACAGTTATTACATTTATACCTATTTTATTTTTACATGTACATTTTTCTGGATTGTACACAGAAAATTTTTTCCCTTTTATTTTGATTAATCGTTCAGCTACCTTGACGTTTGCATTTATTTGTTTATTTCCGAGAATATCGGAACCTATTATAAATTCACCGTTAAGTATCTCAACGATTTTTGCATGAATTGGTATCTTTTCATTATCAATTTCAAAATAGAAATTGACAACGCCAATAATTTTCATGCTATTATGATTGGCCACAAATACTTCATCGATGTGCGTTTTATCATCACATGCAATACCGAACACATCGTTCATAAATTTCTTACTAATAAGCGTACACTGTGAACCAGTGTCACATAATGCCAAAACACACTTGTCTCCGATTTTCCCTTTTAACCACAAAGGTGGTTGGGTATCGTAAGAAAAATCACTTATCTCGTGCGATGTCATTTTGCGCATACAACAAGAATTATTTAATTTTACAAAATTTTCCGAATCAAGAGTAGAATTTTTGTCCCTAGAATTCGCTTCATTTTTAGAAACAGAGTTCACAAAATCAACTGATAGCTTTTTACACATTAAACTACAGCATGGATTATTTAATGGTATTTTGTCAAGCGATTGTTTTGGTAGCAAAACAATATTCGAATTAAAATTCTCATCACCCATTGTTTTATTACCTTTATAAATAGAATTTTGCAATTCCAACCTTTTATCGTTTCTTGGTAACATATTTGCGTTACCTAATTCTGAATTCGAATATTCGCTAATTGTAGGATTATTACACGAAAATGACGGATTATTTCCAAAATTTAGTGCAGGGTTTCGTGAATAAGTAGGAGAATTAGCGAATGACACGCTTGGGGTATGCCAATCATTACTTATGCTTTTTTGTGCTCTTTTTACACTGTAACAATCATTAGTCCAATGAACTTTCTTCTCATGAAACTTACAAAAAGCATAAGGATTATAATTTTTCTGAGGAAAACTCGTCATTTTCCTCTGATTTTGAAAATCAGGCAAAGGAAAAGATTTTGAAGATTTTTGAAAACCTTGCTTTGTATAGGAATCTTTTCGACTATACATATTTTTAGAACTTTTACCTTTTTGAGAAAAATTGTCACCTTTTTATCTACGATTTTTCTGCATACATTTACCTGAATCTGAGAATATGTCAGATTCACTCGTAGATGGAAACCTTTCTCGATAATGGTATCGTTTATTAATTTTTTCATACTTATTATACCACGGTTTTTTCATATTTTGCCTATTTGTATCACTTTCTGATGTTTGTACAGCATCCGAGTCAAACGATACAAAGTTTTTTTGACGATTTTCTCTTGATCGATTTTCCGAAATATTATTTACCAATATTGACGCTTTCTCGTCTATTTTGGTTTTATTAGCCTGTTCAATATTTCTAGCTTTTTCAAGCAGTTTGTCTAGCTTAGACGGAGCACCCAAACATAGGATAAATTTCCTAATTTCGGAGTTTAGGCCTGTAATAAATCTATCGTAAATGCTTACTTCCAACTGAGAATTATTACTCTCAGGATTAGCTATTACTGCTAATCGCCATAACTTGTCAAAAAATCCTTGAACCATTTCACTCAGATTTTGTTTTTGTTCATAATACTTTGCTTTAGCAATAAAAATATTGCTAGATTCGGTAAATCGTAGCATTAATGCATTTTTCAAAGATACATACGATTCTTTTTGTACACTTGACATATTCTTAAAAGCTCTTAATGCTGCGTCTTGCAACAATTGTGTTAAAGCTTTCAACCGTTCATTATCATTCATGTCATAACACGATGCAAAATGTTCAAAATTATCAAAGTAGTGCCTTATATGAACATCGGATCCACCAGCAAAACCTTTGAGCCGTTCAAAACAGATGTTTATAAACTTTTGCTGTTTTTCTTCTCTGCGTCTAGACTTTTTGAAAGCTTTAAATTCTTTCAATAATTTTTCATCGTCTGATTCATCAGTCGTTTTCGACTGAGGTTTAGAACTAGCCTTTTCTCAAATTCTCCTGAATTCAGATTTAGATTTAGAACTTAATATTTTTTGTGGAATTTCTGAATTTGAATCCTCAGGATTCTTAGGTTCGATTGTAGATTCGATGTCTCGATCAGAAATTTTTACCCTTGCAGCTTTGACTGCAAGTTTTGCTGTAGGATCTAATGTGTCCTTATATTTAACATTTTCTTCATCGCTCGATCAATCTGAGCGAGATTCATGTTTCTTAATATTTTCCTTTTCTAAAGACATTCGAAAAGATTTTCTTTTTGTCTTCAAAAATTTGTCCAATTGAGTATAAGGTAAAACAGGTTTTAATGAGCTTCTAGTATGCGTAATTATAACCTGTATTTAATAAGAATATAAACAATTTGATAAAAAACAAATTGAAGCTAAATAAAATTTTGCTGAATCAGATAACAATATATTTCCGTATTTCAAATTTTTTTAAAAATCCGTGGGACCTCCAAATTGTAGCTAGTTTTCACACGCCACAAGTTATTAGGAGTTTGGATTGAAATACGTTTTTAGGAATGAAGTACTATTATACGAGAATTATCATCTAAGCTATTTCCTATTACTAAAATCAATTGTATAAGTCTGTATTATGTTCTGACTGCTGAATATATATATATATATATATATATATATATATATATATATATATATATATATATATATATATATATATATATATATATATATATATATATATATATATATATATATATAATTGTGTAACTAAGACTGATGCTGTAAATGTAATATTGTCCACACAATTCAGCTCGAACTATCTCCACTGAATAGAACAATACAAAAAAGGTTAAACAATGTAATACATGCAAATTTGTAAATGAACGCGAACAGAAAACGTTGGGCAATTGGTGTAGTCAAAATGGCTACAATTGCAACTGACACCAGCAGTGATGCTAAAGCAGCAATAAGTGAGCAATTTCAAATTACTTTTCTGAAAGATTAGTAATGTTCCAGTTAACAAATCAGTAATTAAACAGAGATGTACAAATGCATTGAACAATGTAAACTTCTCATACTGCTCAGTGATTCTGTTGCTTATTTCACAATAACTTGTGCATGGATTACAATTCGCGTAGTGATCCTTAAATCTTTAATCAATCTTTAAAATTCTTAATCTATCTTTAAAGCTAAATTCTTGCATGCTCAAAATTGATTTACATGCACAAGGTGTCTTAAATAGACTATATTTAGTATATTTGACAAATCAATAATAGCAGAAAATGTAAATTCAATGAAGGAAAGAATTTTTGAGTTAGTGTTATTGAGGTAATATGTATTTAAGGTTCAGTGGTGATAATTTGGAGCTGATTGCCCGGCTAAGGTCTATTCATTGTCAAAATGCTTTGAAATCAGTATTTAGTATTTTTTATTTAGTATAAATAACAATAGTAAGGCAATTCTTTGCATTTCTTGTGGGGAAAGTAACTTTTACTTTGTTGCATTCTACCTTTATCAGGCCTTTTCATTCATAATTAAAGTTTACTCCATTATTTACCTTATTATAGAAAGAGCAATCAATTTAAGTGAAGTGAAGCTTGTAGAAAGTTTGTCTTTGTCAAGAAAAAAGTGCAAGAATAATACGGAAAGTTTAGCCAGTGATTTAAAGGGATGGAAGGATTTTTTTGGTCAAAGTGGACGCAAAAGTGATAATGATAAAGCAACAGCCACAATGGATATCGAGACAGTGAGTATTTCTTTAAAATCACTAAATAGATGGGTATGGTTAAATCATTGGATAGTAAACACTGGACAGCAAGCGTTTTCACTTTTAAGACAGGCAAACTGATATTTTCCTTGTAAATTATGCAGTTGGACCTGTCAATTCAGTCAAGGTTTTGTATCTTTATGTCATTTTAATGCATTGTATAATCATTAAATTCGTCCTTTATCGAGGCAATCAAGGTCTCAGGCTGTGTATGTGTAATTAAACTAGTAACAATCTAATAATAATTCATTTCTTTTGAGAAAATTAAAATGTGTAGGATTTTTCTCATTTAATCCATAAATTTATCGCATTTATTTATGTTATTGCTAGAATAAAAATTCTGGTTAGAAAAGTGGTATAGTCTAAGTCTCAAGGCAAAACATTTGCCTACACTTTATCAATTTGTTAAATTTTCAGGGAAATCAAATTGTACATCAACGCAAAGCGTCTCTCTCACAAGCAAGACCCGTTAAAATGGTGGGAAGAGAAGCAATTAACCTACCCGCTAATGTCGACTTTAGCACAAAAATATTTGGCAGCTCCAGCTATGAGCATCCCATTGGATTAATTGTTTAGTGGCGCTGGAATAATATACAAGCCGCCAAGAAACAGATTGCAAGGCGTAAAGGCTATAAAACTATTATTCTAAAATATAATCTGCCCGAAATTAAATTTCAGTATTAGACACTAGTATGCATGTGGCATTCAGATGAATAAAAACTTGACCAGTACCTGAACAATCTGTTTTTGTCATATATGTGGTGTAGCATTGGGTTACCAATACTTTAGGGATCTTGTATTAATTGTCACTTCAGAAAGGACCTACAGAGGCGCCAGTGTGAACTTCAGAAAAACGGTCACTCACTCTGGTTAAGCGATATTTTGTTTACCATTCTGCAAAAAAATTGCTGAACAGGAGTGACCCTTTTCTGAGGTTCAAAAGAGAGGTCACTGAAGTGCAATGACCGTTTTTCTGAATTTCAAAAAAAGGTTGCGGAAGTGCAGGACCATTTTTCTGAATTTCAAAAAAAGGTCAGGGAACTGCAGTGACCATTTTTCTGAATTTCAAAAGAGGCCAAGGAACAGCAATGACCATTTTCCTGAATTTCAGAAACCAGGTCACGGAACTGCTATGACTGTTTTCATGAAGTTTAGAAAAGAGGATGGGAACTGCCGTGCTCTTCCAAACTAGAAAAAACATAGAAATGCATGAAGTTTTTATGAAATTCAATATCCTATTAGAAACTATCTTTGGGGCTTACTCAAGTCCAGGGCCAATTCAAATGGCATCACTGCCCAGGTGACCTCCTGTAGAACATAGTATTAAAGCTTTTTCCTTCTTTTTTTCTTTTTTTAAAAAAACTTCAAATAATATTCTCATTTTTTTGCTTTTTTCTTCCTTAATTGCCGTTTGTAATCACGTGTTTACTTACTCATACTTTTGTAATTTAAAGTTTGTTACAATCTGCGCCATGTTTGCATTAATTCATACCTTTTATTACTTATTGTGTTACTTATGTTTCTACAAAAAAATAAACCCTCGTTATGCTACTAGCGCTGATCAGGTGACTAGAGACACTTGGACACGACCCAACCTAAGTGACCCTCAAATCCTATGGCCTCAATCTCCTTGGTCCTACTTTTCTGACCGTGCTTTTGCGGAGAATCTTTGTAGCTAGGCCCTAGAAACCTAACACTGTTTACTTACTTGACTCTGGAAATTGAGGTCAGTTGATGTTTTCCCAAAACCACGGAAATTCTCAAGTCAATTTCCCTGATGTACAGCATTTGCAGAAAATATTTGGTTCCTAATAGCACTTATGAACAATGATCCCAACAACACTGAGCTGTATGCTTGGCAGTCATCCTACATAAAAATTACATAAGAATTTTTATGAATTATTGATATAAAAATACATAAACAAATTTTGAAACAAAAAGACAATATCAAAAACATTCACCTTTCAATTTATGCATAGAAGTAGATGGGCCGGTCCCAAACTTGAGTACCCTTGGTGTAGGTTACCACAAGGTAACTGATGCTACTTTATTAAACAAATAAACAACAAAATTACAATCACGAGCTAAAACTAAAATTGCAACCTAATGTTGGACAAGAAAAACAAGCAGACTAAATCAAGATGACTTGACAGCTAAACCAAATTGATGTTAAAATACAGTCACAGTGTTACTTACAAGGAAAGTTAACATGAAATACAATGCCTTGTATACAATGTCATATGACATGCATTATTTACCGAATTAAGACATATTGCCAAAGTGATCTCAACGCAATCTTGACAAAAGAATGGTAGAGTTCTCCCAAGTTTTTAAGATGAGAAATATGGGAAGAAATTCAAGTATACAGGCATCACCCAAGCTAACTCATCCCACAGATGGATGCTTAATTAGTTAAGGGGTTCCAAATGTACGATGGGGCTCAATGCAACAACATCAACTTGAGTAGCTTGGTGATTCAATATTGCCACATCACAGTCTAGGACATTTGGATGTGGCTGTATTGGCACAGCCATTATGGCGTGGCTGTTTTGGCATGGCCATTTTGGCGCGGCTGCTTTGGCGTGGCCATTTTGGCACGGCTGTTTTGGCGCAGCCATTTTGGCGCTAGGACATTTTGGCGCAGGACTGCTTTAGAGCGGCCCTTTTGGCGTATCCGTTTTAGTGCAAAGACATTTTGGCGCAACTGTTTTTGTGTAATTTAATGACGAAATTTGAATGTCTGATTATGACAAACATGGACAGCTATCTAAGGCGTTTTCTATAGATCTGCTAATTTTTGCATTGTAGGCATGGTGAAAATTATGGGGTCGTTACACTCAAATTTTTTTTAAAGATGAAAATTAATTAAAAAAATTAATAGGCGGGCCAAAAACTATACTTTGCGATGTTTGTAATTAGACGCTGGCTAGCCTCAAAAAGGGAAAATTGAATATAAATTGGAATTTTGGCTTATTCCAATTTTGATGTAACAAAAATGGGATTCTGGAGTCTGCAAAATATTCTTCTGATTTTTCTGGTGCAAAAAGCTTCATGCTCATAGTGATTTGCATGTTTTGTGACTCGGCAAATTAATCTCAAAAAAGAAGCTCTTTTCAATGTTTTGTTTGTGTGAAGATGCATCGGAGAGAAGTGTAAAACTTGCTACGAATTCTCAAATTTTCCCTACCTCATTGCTGAATCATTTTCAACATACGCTCATATATCCATGTATAGTCTGTTCCATTCCAGACAGCCCATTTTTGCTAATGTCTTATTACTGTATCATTTTTTCACTGCACAAATGGCTTAATAAATAATGCTCTCAAATGGGCTGATTGCTTTAAATTTTTCTTGCTGATTTTTAATGTGCTTTACTTAGCACATCTAAGAACTGCTACAACAACCTAAGCTTGAATTATTCTGTTCCCGTAATAAGTTGTAAAATGAGAATGGGCCATTTGGAATAAACAGGACTATAGTCTTGCATTTCACTATGAAAAACTTCTGCAGAAACTTCTCTCTCTTAATACCAAAAATGTGCTGCTTATTTTGCAGGCTTCTGATCTGCAATCGTTTAAATTAATGCTTGTTGCCATGCATAAATGTACAGTATGAGAATTTGAGGAGTCAGGCCCAAAAGTTTTTAAAAAGTGACTCTTTTGAGCTAAAAAATTATGGGTAACTTCAAAGATCACTGTTTTTTGGCTGTTTGGGCAATGCTCGTTTATTCTAAAACATAAAAACATCGATAAATTCCCCAAGAAATTTGAAAAAATCTAGTAAATTGAACAAAATGTAGTCAAAAAATGAGTGTATGGCGCAAAGCGCCAAAAATTTGACACTTTTAAGCCAAAAACGAACTGAAAACGCTTAAAAACGCACTCCTCTTACAGTTTTTACGAATTGACAAATCTAGGGGGTTGCAGCCATTTTGCGGGGGTCAGTAGCTATTCTGGGCCAAAGGCCCCATGAACACGTACCCACCGCCAAAACTTTGTCATTCCATTGAATGAAAAACAGTCAAAAGTGTAAAATAAACCAACTATCTGCAAACTTTTTGTGTTCCCTTTTTGACACTACCATTTTGAGCTGTGTCAGCCATATGTCATATAGTGCGTAACAGTCATAATGTAAGATATTAATAAGCGGTTATTTGAAAGGTATAAATCATTGAAGCTAAGCTAACATGCATTTATTGTATGCTTCTTTGTTAAAACATTTTAGTAACATGTTAGTAAGCGTTAAATATTATATATACGTAAATTTTGCACTATTACATGTATGCATATCTACATTCAGACATGCAAGTATTGCTGATTATTTCCGCAGCATATAACGATTGTCCAAAGTAGTGTAACATAAATAATTATATATGTAAATCTGCACACAGTAAGTAAGATTGGAGGCGTGCTCAACTGACAAACAAGGATTGGCGATAGCAAAGGGATAGAACTGTGGATAGTAGGCGCGGCGAGTGAAGAGGAGGAGCGAGGATATTGAGTGAAGAAACGACAATAAAAAAGAGAGATAGTTGTGTGAAAATTGTGCTGGATCCATTTGTTTTGATTGTATAATTTTTGCCCCTGCACATTAAAAAGTTTGAGTTAGCTTGTCAATATATATACGCAGGCAGGAAGGGTTGCCACAGTCCCAGCAACTGAATGAAAGTGAATAAGCTAATCAGCTAAAGCTTTTTATAATCATTGAGATATTTGTTGAATGGATGGCCCCTAGTTCCGGCAAATAATCTTACGGACTTTAATAAGTTGTTTTTTGTTTGATGATTTATGGGGCAGAGCAATTGTTAATGACATGGCGAGCGCCAGCATTGACGAATCAGATGGACTTTCCATGGCATAATCACAAAGCAAGAGTAAGTTTCTTGTTCGCATTTAAGCACAACACCACATATATACATACATAGCACAAATTAAAATAATATTTTTGTATTCAACTAGACATACACATATATGTACATGCAAGTTAGAGGATCGTATTAATAAAACTTTTAATTGGCATTTTGCAAATCAAAAATTGGCAAAAGTCGACAGAGGTAAATTCCAAAAAGTTCAGAATCACTTTTGGACCAGTTTGAGCGTATTGAATTTGAATCTATAGCAGAAATTTTAAAACATTCACGTACAAGCATGCCACACACTGATAGTACAGCAAGTGAACTTGAACATATAATTATAATGCAGACAGTAATTGGAGATCAACTAAGAGATGTTCAAGCAAATGACTCTCTTAGATGATCTCAGAGCTTTGAATTTGAAAAACAATATAGGCTTAGCTATCCACCCTCCCAGACCTTTTTCAGGAGGGGTAGGAGAGAATTTTATGGACCGGATGCATAAATTTGAGCAGTATTTATCATTGCAAGGTTTTAGAGACAACAATTTGCATTTAAAGTTAGCATGTCTCAAATACTTTTTGAGCGGCACAGCCCTCGCACTTTTGAAGATTTAAAATATCTTTAAAATCCGCCTAACACATATGATGCATGTAAAGCATTACTTAAAACGTATTTTCCTGATAATTGTGACAGTGATGTACAGCAGCAAATCGCTTATGGAATGTAAGCAAAAACGTTCCTAATCTGTATCTGAATTTTTGTCTGAACTGAGATGTATAGCACGCCCTGCATATCCTGATTTAGATCAAAGGGCAAAAGACACTATAATTAAGCCTTTGTTTTTACGCGGCATGTTAGGTGTCGTTTGCAAAGCTATTAAGTTTCACGAATTCACTAATTTAAATGAGGCACTCAAAGCTGCAACATACATTGAATCACAGATTTTGAGAGATGAGATTATCAATCGCGTTTTTATATGCATCCCAAAAGTGAATCTGTTTTTCACGTTTTGTCACATTCAAATATCAAAAATTCGATCGAAAAATTGGCTAAGCAAGTTGAGTTACTAAGATCTATCACATTGAATAAGGCAGAAACGAAAAGTGATAGCGTAGAATTTTCACAGCATAGTGTACCAAATTTCAACATGAATTTGTGTAATAACAGACAGTTTAGTGCAGCTCATAAGCCAAGCAAAAGTTTTTGTCAGATTTGTAATTGTAGTAATCACACTGCATGTGACTGTAGGGCAAAGTGTTGATATTGTGCAGAAACAGGGCATAAATCAGACTCTTGCCGGCGGAAACCGCTAGAAATTTTTCACTATAAGTGCAATCAATCAGGCCATACAGTACAAATGTGCTGCAATCAGCAAACATTTACTCAAAACACACGTTCACACAATAACAGACAAAGAGGTAGTAGAGCAAACAGTGTAGATGCAGGTGATCCGCATTTAGAAATGCAAAAGGAATCAGTAAGTAATTCACACATTGTTGCACAAATTAATTCTACAGACGACGCAGTTCCAAAGAATAATCCAAACAGCAATTACGTTCTTACAGTGAATTTTTTGGATATATCCGACCAAAGCACAGATAGCTACAATTTGACTTTCAACCAAGATTTGCCACGTCCCGCGTCTCAGTCCGACTCAAACCAAGATTATTGTTGGTTGATGAATCATTATGATGGAGTTGTTATATTGCCGTCTCCCTCTCCGACAGCAACAATTTGTCAGAGTCCCGTTGTCACGCCTCCAATTCCGTTGGCGCCAATCCAATGCTAAAGTGATGCCCTTCTTGTGCTACCTAGACCCGAGCCTCAAACCGCTTTTGTTTCTGAGCAGCTGCATCCCTGGGCGCCTATCTCACGCAAAACCTTACTCCTGACGCCCTCACATCCTCCACAACCGTTTTTGCCCAAGCCAAAAACGTTGAACTATCGCCTGGGTAAGGAACATGTCAAGTTTTCCTTACATAATTTGTTTATGTTTTGCATGCTCATGTTTGCAATCCTCATTTTGTATGCACAAACATGTCAAGTCTGCCAAAAATATAAGGGTGGTCACCCTATTGAGATTCCCTATAATATATTGTGCATGCTTCTGACATCATTGCAGAATCCTATTTTACGCATTGCTACAGTTTTTGTGCTGTATTCTGAACCAATTACTGTTTCAGCTTTAAAATGCAGCATAAAGAAACAATCTATTTGTAACAACGTAGGTTTTTTCAGGTTCTAAGGGGATAACTGCAAACATGGTTGAAAATAAGTTAGTTCGCCCGCATGTTCATAAACAATTAGCATTTGACAAAACTTTTCAAGGCGAAAATCTAACTGAGTAACATTCAGGCATTTGGGTGACACAAAATAAGTTGCAGGTCTCTTTTGTTTGGTGTTGCAAAATGCACTGTGAAATGGTCATGAATGCATTTGTATAATTTGGTCAAATAGCTATACACGATAGTAAATCTATGATCAGCAATTTAGGAGATGTAGGAGGTTGTCTTCCCCATGCCGGATTTTGTAGTTCCGCTGAAGATGTAATAATGTGGGATAATCGTGCATTTTTGAAAAAGCATTGTCCTTTCAAGCATAAAGGCATGTATAACATTTCTGTTACAGACACATATATTGTCATAGAAGTGTTACAAGATGCTTTCACGATTAAGTTGCACTATTTTTCTAAAAAAGTTGTCCATCACATGCAGGCTCTTTACAAACACATCAAGGTGTTTTAATTTGTGTAATGACTAATAGATCAGCACAAAGAGTTTCAGAAATTTTGACAATTTCTTCTCTGTATTCAGACAATCCTGTAAATGCAAAGCTGAATTATTTGCAGCAGAAAATTATTCAGTTTGAAACGCAAAATTTTCGGAAAATTTGGTTAGAAATTTGCATGCAAGAACAACGACATTTAGATCTTGTTTGGCAAATGTTACGCTTAGATGCAACTTTAGGAGCAGGATCATTTTTATAGAGAACTGACATAATTGCAGAATTCCAGGGCAAAGCTCTAGTTTTTTGGCAATGCAGTACAGCAAATATAACCAAAATATTTAGAATTTTCTCGTTAATGACACATGCTATGCGTTTTTACCAGTTCAACTTAATAAAGGCATAATGTTTGTGCTACCTGGTAGCCAAGATCTTACTGTATGCAGTCCAATTATTTCTTGTGACTCACCTAGAATTGCATTCTTTAAGCGGAATGACAGTTTGTATACTTTGCATGGTATTGCACAAGTTACATTATTGCCGACACAAATTTTGTGGAGTGGGAACTTTCCGCTTTTCAGCTTTTCCACTCCAGAAATATATGTTATCACTTCACATATAATGATGCCTTAGGGCCAGTATATTACATGCAGCAATATTTTTTTCGTACACATCATTTGGAAAATGTACTTAACGGCTTAGTAAACTATACATATGAGATGTCACTAGGTTCAGCTACTTTGTATGATGTTTTATCAGGTGGGGGTAAAGCAGTAGGCAATATGATTTACAGAGCAGGTAAAGCTGTTGAGCATGTTGTTTACGGGGTCCAAAAAGGAACAAGTGACAGCTTAAATAATCTGTTAAAGGGTCCTCTACAGGTCATACTCAATATCGTTGTAATAATTATCACTGTTGCTGGCCTTGTTTATGGTTTTTTCTGGTGTCGCGCACATTTCGGTTTTTGTTCCTTAAATTGAGACGCCACATCTCACTTTCATGGGCACACAGTCATCGCTAAATGTACCATTGCTAGGTCAAGTGCTCCTCCAACTCGCTAACATTAATCAGGCACTCAGTGTAAATGACCATACTGTATCACCCGTTACATCGGTATTGCACGAAGGTTCACTTAGAAGGTCACCATACATACAAGTTTTAATAAATTATTCTGTGAGCACAGAAGCACTAATCGATAGTGGTGCCTCTTATTTGCTTATTGATATCTCACTTATACATAAGTTACCTAATGTACACATTTTTCCTGCGGCAATTAAAGTTTACGCAGCAAATGGATTGCCCATACCATTAATAGGCGCATCTTCTGTGACAATAAGTATTAGTAATATCGAAGAAGTTATTGTTGTACACATACAAGAAAAGTGTAACGCACCTATACTATTAGGCGCTAATTTCCTCAGCAGATTTAAGTCGTACAGCGTAAATAACAAAAATTCTTACATTCAGTTTGGTACCACTGTAGTCCCCTGTTCTCAAACATTTTTCAATCTGCCCAAAAGTCGAGGCGCGATTTTCATTGACAAAAATTTGGTCCTAAACACACACAGCGTTACCAAATTTTCAGTCCCTGTTTTGCTTATGTATGAAGGGGCTAAAACAGTTCACTTTACACCAAGCAAAGAATGTTTGCAGAGAACCTTTGCATGCTTAGCTACATGTATTTCCACACCACAAAATGGACGCATAATAATTTCTGCATTAAATCCGTACAGTCATCATATTGTGTTTTGTAAAAACATGCACATTGGACATATAAAAGCATTTAATGATGCACACATTTGTTCTCTTGAATCAGAGGCAGAAATTCAGCAGTGTACTAGTGTTATTTTGATATAACAAAAATAAATTTTGGTATGATTTTGGTAGGCACTTACTGGACTATCAATATCAAATTATAATTCAGTGAATTTTGGTATATCATATTCTTATCATATTAAAACTCTGGGGAATGTGAAAATATTTTTGATATAATTTTGGTATAATTTTAGTATAAAGTGGTAGCGCTTTTCCTTTTTTTGCTCTTTATCTTACTTACTTATTTTGTACATAAGATGCAGTAGGTATTTTTCACAGGTTGTATTATTATATGGAGACAAATACATAAGTATGTATGTACATATGTATAAGGAGCCGAGCCCCCTCATACATATAGTCCATTGAGATTTGAATACACCTACGTTATTTGTGTGTACTCCATTGGGCGTCGGGGAGGGGGTTTTGGGGAATGCACCCCCAGAAACCAAAATAACCCCCAGAATTCAATTTTTGAAAGTTTTTTGTTTTTTTATTCCACGATTTTTTGATGTTTGTGCGCCATACCACCATTTTTAAGGCCATTTTTACCTTTGAAAAAAACTTGCACACCCCCCGCCCCCAAGAACTCTGGAGCCGCCCACCTATGGTGTACTTACATACAATTAGCGCAGAGTAGTATGAGTGAAGTAACACCCATCTGTGTTGATAAATGCGTAATATAAGGTGAGCTCAGCTCATCATTAAGCATGGCTTATAGTCTGTTTCACATGAGTTTGGGCATAAATTTTAAGAAGTTATTCGAAAGTAAGCCGACAGATTACGATAATTATATATCAAATCAATGCTATAATTGCAATCTGTCAATTTGTTGTTGAACATCATTTTTAAAATTTCTGCCCAAACTTGCGTGAAACAAACTGGGAGATTACAAAACATTAGGTATGTAGGTAGGTAGGGATGATAACCAATAAATTATTTGTTTTCTTAATCCTTGTTTGCCACCTGTATTCTTGACCATTGAGCTTCCCTGATTGTGATCCAAATATTCCGAAATTTTATTTATCAAAACGTGAAAGGCATTCATGCAATTTTGAAACTTAATCTCGTGAATTTTGAAAGTTTTTAAATGAATGAAAATTTTTTTGAAATTCACGTCTAAAAATGTAATGCTTGTATTTTTTCTATAGTCTATTTCACAGAACCTTGTCCACTAAAATCAATTTTATACAATTAGTGAGCAGGTACAAAATTTGTTTCTAGGTAGCTTACTGTAACAAACTAGCTATGCTTATTGATTGATATGCATAATATTGTAATTGTTGCTTCGAATTAAGTGAAAAATTGTTGGAAATTAGAGATAATTGTTCAAAAAATATTGATAACTTGCATACTTAGTCTTTTGACTTTGAAATAAAATAAATGAGTCTTAAAATATGCATAATTTAATTCAGTGCATTGATATGCATGCATTTAATTCTCCAACTATTTTGCTTCACATGGGTACCTTCTTTCAAATGGTTGCAGAAAATATGTAATAAGTATACAGATGCACTACCTGCAAAAACATATTAAATATATGCCAAATATCAAAAATATATCATATTTTAAATGAAAAATAGCAAAATATCATATTTATATCATATTAAAATTAAGTTAAGTATACCAATATCATATTTTAATTATTTTAGGCTACCAAAATAACACTGCAGTGTACTACGAATGTATCTTTAAGCTGGTTAGCACAAAAAGTTGATTTAAGTCAAACTGACCTTTCTGAAACACAAAAATTCATTTTTCTGCAAATACTAGCAAAGTATCCTAACTTGTATGCAAATGATGTATCAAACACCGGGCGCACCGCACTTATTGAGCATACAATTGAAACTGGGGACTCTAAACCAATTAGGCGCCCTCATTTTCGCATATCACCTAAAGAACGCGAAATCATTCAAAAAGAAGTCGAAAGAACTTGAAAAAGCGGACATAATAGTGAAAAGTCAATCCCCATGGTGTACCAACACAGTATTAGTTCGAAAAAAGATGGCGGTTACCGCCTTTGCATTGATTTCAGAGCAATAAACAGTGTCATAAAAAAGGACAGCTACCCAATCCCTCGCATAGATTGCATTTCAGACACTTTAAGAGGTGCTAAGTATTTCACGTCATTAGATCAAGCCAATGCATATCACACAATATCCTATTGCAGAAGCACACACCGAAAAGACAGCATTCATCATGCCCCAAGGGCTCTACAAATTTGAATTCCTCCCGTTTGGACTAACCAACGCTCCCACGACATTTCAGCATCTCATGGACGTCTTGCTTACTGGTTTGCAATGGCAAACTTGCCTCGTATACTTAGACGATATACTTATATTCGGCAAAGATCATGCTGAAATGTTTTATAGGCTCGATGTTATACTTTCTTGCTGAGTGAAGCAGGTATAAAACTTTGCATCAAAAAATGCAAATTCTTTCCACCGCATGTAAAATTCATAGGTCATGTAATTTCAGCAGATGGTATTTTGCCCGACCCGCATAAAAGTACACGCAATTATGCAGATTCCTCCACCTACGAGCATTAAAGAGCTAAAATCTTTCTTAGGCTTACCTTCATATTACAGACGTTTTCATTAAAAACTGCTCGAACAATTTCGTTTCCACTTATGCAGCTTTTAAAGAAAAATACGCAATTTATTTGGGGTTCTGAACAGCAACAAGCGTTTGACAACCTTCAAATCGCTTCGTAGCATCCGCTCCCGTTTTACAGCATCCCAATTTTACTAAAACGTTCATTTTACAGACCAATGCATCATATTGTGGTATCGGAGCAGTTTTAAGCCAGATAGGCCCAGACAACAAAGAGCATCCAGTCGCTTTTGCAAGCAGAAGTCTTAAACCCGCCGAACATAATTATGCCATAACTGAATTAGAGACACTTTCGCAGTCTTTACATTTGTTGAGTATTTTCGCTCATATCTTTTACAGCAACATGTAATTATTCATACGGATCACACAGCAGTAAAATCAGTTTTATCGAAAGAAAACCCCTCAGGTAGAATAGCTCGTTGGGGTCTTGCACTTTCGCATATAATTTAGACATACAGCCTCGAAAAGGTTCGCAAAATAAGAATGCAGACGTTTTGTCCTGATTTCCGTGTCAAGATAGCATAGAAAGTATTGACATTGAAAATTTGAGATTGTACCCTATAAATCAAGTTACAGGCCTAGAAGAAGAATGCACTGAAACGGAAGAGTTGAACAAAAATTTTGCAGAATATCAATTAAATGATGCAGAAATCCAAAAAGTCCGAAAGCTTTTGGAAGAAAATAATACACATGCATGCGATAATTTTGTTTTTCTTCGTAACATTGTATATAAAAAGAGTGGTAATTCGTTAAAACTGTATGTGCCTACGCAACTCAGACACTCGATTTTCCTTGCATTTCATGACAGCAAATTTGCTGGACATTTTTAGCATGCAAAAAACGATTTCTCTCATAAAACGTTATTATTATTGGCCTACAGTACGTTGCGACACAAGTAAGTATTGCCGCACCTTTCATGCTTGCCAAGTAAACAAGCCTATCCAACATAAGATTAGAGCTGAATTGTTTCCTATCCACATTAATGGCCCATTCGACAGAGTCGGATTAGACTGTGTTGGCCCTTTGCCAATATCTAACGACGGAAATCGCTTCCTTATTGTTTTTGTAGACTACCTAACCAAGTACGTCGAAGCGTTTCCCACGCAAAATATTACCGCCAAAACGGTTGCAGAAAAATTCGTAACAGGCATTGTTTGCAGGCATGGCGTGCCTAAAATAATTACATTGCAATCGTGGTTCAGATTTTACGTTCAGCCCTTTTCTCGGAAATCACAACTTTATGTAGTACGCTTAAAGTACACACATCGGCCTACCACCCCATGGCCAACGGGGAAGTAGAACGCATCAACAATACTCTCGTCACGCGTATTCATATGTCATGACCCATGGCACACAGATTGGGACGACTATTTACCGTATGCTCTTTTTGCATTAAATGTACATAAACATGAAGCCACAGGTTTTGCTCCTTTTGAGCTTTTGTACGGTCGACAGCCCTCATTACCTACAGATGCAGCCCTTAAATTTTTCCCACCAATTCATGTAATTGACCAAGACAATTATGCCGTAAAAGTAAAACAGTTTTTCACACAGGCTATTACGGTAGCACAGCAAAACATTGCTGTTTTGCAAAAATCATATACTGCGCAGTATAATAAGAATGTTCATCACATAAATTACACAGTAGGCAACTTAGTCCTCAAGATAGTCGCACATTACTAAGTCTGGTTTAGCCCAAAAATTCTGCCAGTAAACTAAATGGACCATTTAAAATTACTCGCATTTCATATCCAAATCATCGAAATTGAGAATCCAAAAACGCACCTTAAGGAAATCATGCACATAAATAATACTAAACAGTACAGTAGCCATACACAGCAATAAGTAGCGTTTCAATATTTCCTTAGTTTTGTTTGTTTTTTTTTTGTTTTTCAACTATGCTTACGAATTAACACAGATGTACTGCATGTAAGACATACCTACCTATATCTAACCTACTGTTTACATATTACGCATTAGATGTAATGGTTTTCATGCATACATTTTTTAAACCACATTTTGCATACAAATATCCTAATTTGATCTAAGCGTGTTCTTCTAATGTACTTACATATCACCAACTACTTGCACTCAGGTTATCAACATACTTGCTCAAACAAGGGCGTTTGATTTATGAAGGCCGGAAATGTCATATAGTGCATAACAGTCATATTGAAAGATATTAATAAGATATTAATAAGCGGTTATTTGAAAGGCATAAATCATTAAAGCTAAGCTAACATATGCATTTATTGTATGCTCTTTTGTTAAAACATTTTAGTAATATTTTAGTAAGCGTAAAATATTATATATATGTAAATTTTGCACTATTACATGTATGCATATCTACATTCAAACATGCAAGTATTGCAGTTTATTGCTGCTGCATATAACGATCGTCAAAGTAGTGTAACATAAATAATTATATATGTAAATCTGCACACAGTAAGTAAGATTGGAGGCATGCCCAACTGACAAATAAGGATTGGTGATAGCGAAGGGATAGAACTGTGGATAGTAGACGCGGCGAGTGAAGAGGAGGAGCGAGGAAATTGAGTGAAGAAACTGCGATGGAGAAAGAGAAATAGTTGTGTGAAAATTGTGTTGGATCCCTTTGTTTTGATTGTATAATTGTTGCCCCTGCACATTAAAAAGTTTGAGTCAGCTTGTCAATACATATACGCAGGCAGGAAGGGTTGCCACAGTCCCAGCAACTGAATGAAACTGAATTAGCTAATCAGCTAAAGCTTTTTATAATCATCAAGATATTTGTTGAACAGACGGCCCCTAGTGCCGGCAAATAATCTTACGGACTTTAATAAGCTATTTTTGTTTGATAATTTACAGGGCAGAGCGATAGTAATGACACATAGAGGAGTTTTTAGAACAGACCAGTACACTCAGAAATCACCATCATCAAATGGTTATGAATGATTTTTGTTATTGCTCTATTTCTGTCACATTAGTAAAGTGTAGCCTCCAGTCTCAGGCAATCATGACATTTTTCATTATGTATTCATTTTTTAATTTTTTTTGTTACCCTGTCTTGCAGCTTACAGTGCCTCCAGCAAATAACCCTCATATACATACTATAAGTACATACGCATATATGTATGTTATCTATAGAGACCGGATTTTGGTGTGCAAGATTCGTTGATTGTGTGCAAGGTGTGTGCTCAAAAAAGGGGCAATTGTGTGCTAAATTGTGTGCAAAAATCCATGGATTATGTAAACAATAAACACTGTTTATTAAAACAAAAACTTTGTTAAATGTGATTATGTTAAACATTTCAACATTCTGAATCGTTTAATTTTGACGATGATCAGACAGAATCACTTTGTACTGTGAAAATGATTGTTCCACGTCTACAGACACAAAGAGAGCGTACAAAGTCTTCCACCATTTGTCTGGATCTTTTTCACTCACAAAGTGAATGACGTCTGGGTTTTTGCTCAAACTACTATGGAATTTTGCATCAAAGATCCATCCAAACATTTTAAAGCATCCAAAAAAATCTCCCACTGCATTTCTTTTGTCAAACCTTGCATCTTTAATTTTTCTATTGTAATCCAATAAAAATCCAAGCGTTGCCACCTTGAATAATTCATTTTTAAGGCTTTGATCAAAGATTTTGTCCTCTGCATCATCCGTCAGGGCGGTCAAAAAATCTCGGATTTTTGCATAGTTTTTCCAATAAAAAACGGAACACCAAATCCCGGATCCCCACTCAAACTTATAAAATGTCTAACACACATATTAAAAATAGTGCATTTGTGTGCAAAATTACGAAAAACCATGGATTGTGTGTTAAAAGTTCAAAAGTATCTGATTGTGTGCAATTGTGTGCAAAAAATAAGGCTCCCTGCGCTTCAAAAACAGTGCATCTATGCTTCTCTTGCTTTTCTCTATACAGGCGAGTAAAGAAAAAAATAGTGTGCTGCACACCAAAATCCGGTCTCCAGCTATCTAACACAAACGCAGCAATGTACTAACCTACATGTACAATGTACATGCATATGCTCAGATATGGGCGCATGCATAGCACAGAACGTAACCTACATACCTAAATTTCTACTAGCAAAAGGTAAATACATACCTATTTGTACATGCCTATCTGTGTACATACATATATACATACCTATGCATACTGAAATGATTTTGTACTGTACATGCACGTGGTGTGTATGTAATGTACGCGTCTGGTCCTTTCGCACCAAAATGGTCACGCCAAATTGTCTCTTCATCAGAAGCATACCCTTGCGCCAAAATGGTTGCGCCAAACCGGCTGCACCCAAACATCCCATTCTGGCCACATCAAAAGATCATACATACTATGTATACCACTCAATATGGAAAACAGTGATTCAAAATGAAGTTTGTACCCTTTAACGACGTCCATTACACATACATATGTATATGGTTTGTTCTGCTTTTTCCTATGATTGTAGGTACCTTGAAGAGAAAAATAAAGATGTACGATGAAGAAAGGGACCATGAGTAGGTACATTTGTACATACATACATAGGTACCTGTGTGTCTCTAGAGTGGATCGTGTATGGCTAGTGCACTTGGATCAATCATAAAAATTTTAAAAAGATTTTGAGAGGGTGTTATTTGAGAATGAGAATGAAAACTGTTGGAATAGTCCGACTTCAAGACAACTTTAATTTTTTGTACAGTAAAACCGAGACAATCACACACGTTGGGAGTTGCCATCCCCAGAACTTAAATTACCCCCCCCAGAATGCTATTTTTAGTTTTTTAGTAATTATTAGTAACTTTTTGGCCATTTACATCGTCCTGACCCCCTCCCAGAGGACAATACTTATATATTGGAGAACAGTGCTTTAAGCATAGTTGGTCAGCTTTTTGTCAGAGGTGGTTGTTTGTAAAATTTATGATTTGATGATTTGATTTATACACAGACTATACCTATGTGATTAGGTGCTCACATTGTGTGTGTATGTATACGTATAGTCTGTTTCACAAAACGTCAAGGATAAATTTTAAAACTTTTAGACTATAAGCTGATAGATTGCGATTATAGCATTGATTTAATATATAATTATCGTAATCCGTCAGCTTGCTTTGAGATAATTCTTAAATTTCGTACACAAAGTTATGTGAAACAGACTACATGTACCTAGGTAGACACGTACATAAATATCAGACTTGCAGATTTTAAGCTCAAACAACTCTGAAATATTTTCTGCTTTGTGTGATTCATTGCATATGATCAATTTCTAATGCACAAAATGTATTTATTATTCACAGCTATGTACTATGTGCATAACTCTGAAAAAGCGATCACATGCAATCAGCTCATCAGGCCCGGTCTTAGGCATGTGCGGAGTGTGTGCGGCCGCACAGGGCCCTGGGGCCCCAAAGGGGCCCCCAGAGGGCCCCGCCACATGCACTATACAAATGCGTCCAATAAGTACCAAAAAGATAACTCGTACAGGGACCCAAAAAAGTTTTTGCACTAGGCCCCCAAATGCCTAAGACCGGGCCTGCTACTCATCGACGTTGTACAAATTAGCTAAAGATTAATTTACCTGTTTAAAAGGATTTTCTACCTACTGTATGTATAGCAGTCCTGTATGTACAGAAAAACATACTCTGGCGTGTCGACGCCAATTGTCATATTGTTTTGCATATTAGTAGGCACTTACATTATGCATGAGTCCATAATTTCTATGCTCGTTTTTTTCTACATATACATATACGTTTCATCAGGCGTTTTATGTAAGTCCCATAGAAAAAAGGCATTGAATGCCGAAAATAAGAAAGTAGGCCGTCTGATTCCCAAAGTCGTCGATTTTTCGAAAAATCATTGAAAGTGTGCCTTTTAAACCTTAAAGATAATTTTTTGACAAAAATTTGTCAAATTTTTGACAGTAAATCAGATAATTATTTGCTCGCTGTAATTGAATCGAATTTTAAGCAGCAACCAAATTATGGGGGTCCGATGGGGCAAACTCGCTAAACATAGCACCAAAAATTCAAATATGAGAATCTATCGATTTTTGGTAATCCATCGAATTCTCGGCGAATCCAGACCCCTGTCGCCCATCAGTGGCGGATCCAGGATTTTCCTAAGGGGGGGGCGGTACCCCTAAGGAGGGCGGTGGAACCCTGACTTGGGTGGATAAATTAGCCGTTTTAACCCAAAAATCGCTCAAAAATCCTCAATTTTGCGTACTATTTTGGGCCAATCCAGTCGCCCAATGTAGCGGTCTCGTGTCAACTAATATCAAAATCAGCCTCTGCTTAAAACCTTAAATGGGCGAATTGCAGCTATCAGAATCGAACGTGTACCTAATTTACCTACACATTTGTGCAAATACATATATAATGTATTACCTATACCTATTTATTTAGCTTCATACGACCACATTTACGTACATAATTAAATTACCTGTGCTAAAACTTATTACCTAATTCGAATTTCTATATGCAAGGCATTCACTATTAAGATACAGCAGTTACGGTAGAAATACTGTCCGACAGTTTTTGAAAAACCTTAGAAAGACCGCATACATAGATTGAGTGGAATAGATTAATGATTTCATATAATAGGTACCTACCTACTTCAAGTAATTCATTTTATCTTATTATTTCGTACAAAAATATAACGTGCATAGCAGGTACATACTTATTATATACCTATCACATAAAATACAATATTACAACAAAAGATAGAAAACTGTCTTCAATGTTTCGCAATAATTGTGTCCAATATACATATGCGAATAGGTCTTATTCTTGGAATGAACATTTATTATCTTGAATTATAAAACAGATTCGATATTAATTTTTTAATTTTCTCCAGCAGAATGGCAATCCCGCACATTTCTTCAGTAGTCAGCACCATAATTGCAGCACGTCGAGAGAATATTGTGGTACTGGTCTTGTCGAGCCGATACCACTGTAAAAACATTTTGATCAAAACAGATCTTCATTTCCTAGTACATAGAAGATTTAAATATTTCTACAGAAAAATATTTGGAACCACTGTTGTTTTGCAAACAACTTAAATTTTCTAAAAATTTTGTTATTTGATGTATATTTCTGATAGGTTTTATGTACGTACGTACATATACATACTTTACATGTGCGCATTGGCCATTCGTTAAATGGGCAGCAGTGCAGCACCCGTTACTAAAAATAGAATTCTATAAGGGTCTACAGTAATCTTTGGGTATTTCAACTTCCAAGGGAGACAAACCCCTACGCCAATGTACAGTCAAGACCAAAAGTAACGTCACTCAAGCGCAGGCATGACAGGCAACAGGCGCGTGTGAATCGGCCAGAATTTTATATTGGTAAACACGCGCATCGAAACAAAAATGCCTGTCACATTGACTGCCAGGCGCCTGTAGGACATGCGCTTGAGCGACGTTACTTGTAGTCTTGACGGTATGTATGCTCATAACATAACTTATTGCACTTCATCGACTTTTCTGAAATTCAGGAAAACAGTCACAGCCACACATGGGCGCAGGGGTCCGGGGAGCTGGTACCCCCCCTCCACGAGAATTTGGCGAACCTCCCAGAATTGAATTTTTGGCGATTTTGCCCCAGCAGACCTTCCCCAGAATTTTGGTGCTGCCCATGTTGGTGACTGCTGTTCCATGGCCTTTTTGAAATTCAGAAAAAGGTCACTGCAGTTCCGTGACATTTTTTGAAATTCAGAAAACGGTCACTGCAGTTCCGCGACCTATTTTTTGAAATTCAGAAAAACGGTCACTGCACTTCCGTGACCTCTCTTATGAACTTTGGAAAAATGGTCACTCCTGTTCAGCGATTTTTTTCCTGAATGATAAACAAAATATCACTGAACCTGAGTGACCGTTTTTCTGAAGTGCACACGGCGCCAGTCTAGGTCTTTTCTGAAATGACAATTAATATCAGAAACTATCAAAAAATCTAAAAACCTTACATACTATCAAGAAAAATTGCTTATTTGTACGTTTTGAAGCATTCCGATTCTCCACGATTTATAATCGCCGATTCCGATCCGATCCCACAAAAAATGACCGATTCCGATATGTACGCCAACCTAATGGGCAGCAACCTATAGTCTGTTTCATATAACTTCGGTCATGAATTTTAAAACTATCTCCGACAATAAGCTGACATATTGCGATTATAGCATTGATCCGATATATAATTATCGTAACCCTCAGCCTACTGCCGATGAAAATTATTAGAATTCATGCAAAAAGTACACTGTAAAAAATATTTGCTCGATTTACGCCACAAAGTCGCGTGTAAATTGACGCCATGACTTTCGCGAATCATATTGACGCGAGAAAGTCGGATTCATCCTATTCCTTAGTATAAGTGCCTACCCCACTTTATAACGCAGGAATAACGCAACTTTGTCGACAAGTTGACGTCAGTTGTATGTCACCTCAATGCGGAAAGTCGCGTAAATCCTACACAACCCTAAGTTAGAAGTGGCATTATACCTACGCCACATTGGCGTGCAATTGCTGCAATAGTCGCGTAAATCCTACAAGACCTTAATTTAGAAGTGGCATTGTACCTACACCACTTTGGTGTGCAGGCCGCGCAAAGGCTACGCATTAAGGTGGTATTGTACCTACGTCACTTTGTTGCTATATCCGCGTAAATCCTATGGCTCTTAGATTCTAGGATGGCTTCAACCATACGCTAGTTCAATGCAAACTCGCGTGAAAGAAATACTATTGATTTAAGTTGCCTTATAAATATGATACTTTGTAAGCAAGAAACTTCACTTGGTTTAATTTTCGAGCATTGAACCTTCCACCCCATATTTCTTGTTCTAAAATCAATGAAAAAGCATTTTTTGTAGCAGTTACATTTACTATGACGTTGACGATACGTAGCTACAAATGCATTAAATGCTTTACAAAACGATAGAAAGGCACGAGCACAAGGTCAACGGTACAATTTGGTAGCAATTTAAAAGAAAGGCACGAACAAATGATATCTATGTAGCAAGCAACAATAAAATTTGCGTGGATTCCTGTATAAAAGAAAATGTCGACTAAAAACGCTGTCAAAAAGAACGTAATTTAGTGTACAAACTACCGCTTAACATAAATTTTGGAATTATTAAATAAAATAATCAAAATGATTAATTTTATTTTTATAGGTTACAAAGACAAATTTTTAGAAGAGCTAAGAATTCTTGCACAACACCGATTTCAATTAATCCAGTAGGTACCATTATTATACGTGTCTGCTGTTTACACCTATATATTATAATTCCACTGCTGCACGTTTTCACTTTAACACCAGGAATCCATTCGCATTTAAAGCATAACAAGGAGGTAAGTAGGTACCTAGGAAACGCGTTTTAACAATGTATAAACTTTATGCAACATTATACTACAACGATCATTAATCTTAAATTTAAAAATTCGTAGGCAATTTTGGATAAAGTCGTAAGTGAAGTACTTTTTTCGACAAATCAGATGAGTTAAAGCATGCTGAAGCTCGTATGCATTCAAGCCTTCTCCAAAATCATGCGTCGGATACAGTGGCGGATCTAGGATTTTCCTAAAGGGGGCGGTATCCCAACTTTTCCAAAAACAGTCGAAAATAGGTCCAAAAATTTGCCACTTAACGCGCGAAGTAGCGTTTTTTCGGTGTTTTACATTGTATACTTTTACATAAAATCACTTTTGAAGTCATATTTTTCATAAAACTTTTAAAATTTTAGACAATTTTGTGCGAAAAAATCATTTAATTTCTTTGACTTTAACAAAAATCTGGCGCGAAGTGCCAGAACATTTGTGAAATTAAGGCGGATAGACGTCTAGAAGCAACTGCTTGATTTCCTGTATTTATAGCATTTGATGCGAAACATCAAAATTTTAGATTGAAAATAGAAGAAAACTAAGCAGAAATAGCTGTTTCTGCTGTTAAAATTGCTTTGAAACCTACATGAACAGACACAGCAACAGAAAATGGCTTCCCAGGTCGCCAAGAAAGTAAATAAATGTCATAAATAGGTAATCATCCGGCGCGTAGCGCCCGGAAAAATTTGAGAAATTATGGTCACTGGACGGTCAAAAATCATTGCAAATCGCATATCCATTCTTTATCTCGCCAAATATTTTTGGCCAATGGGGCGGCCGCTTCCCCACCCCCATTAAATCCGCCCCTGGTCGGATCTGGTGGTAATAAGCGCGTTACATGAGACAACGTCAAATCATTCAAAGGAGAATAAGCCTTAATTCCAAACGAGGAAGACGTCGGACAACCACTGTCAATCATCCGCCATTGAGCATCGTAATTTTGTTCATTTCTACATTCGAATTCAGTTGCATCGCACGTATCATCCTAAGTAAACAGAAAATTGAAACTCGACACACTGGTTTTTCACAAGGCAAAGGGGTGATCCCCACAACACAATAGCAGGATTGGCAGTGGCGTAGCTGGCCTTGTGATTTAGGGGAAATCTACACATCAGAGAAGAATAAAACTTTAAGGGTCGCGGGATCCCTGGCCATTCTAAGGGGAAATGACCTCCAATTCGAACGCATAAAAACGGTCGAAAAATTCAATTTTCAAGCAAAAATCGGGATTTGGGTCGAAAATTTTCTGGATTTGGAGGATGGGGGCATGATCGACTTTGGGTGGGGGATCCCCTTCCCCTGTTACATGAATAGCGTGAGCTCAGAAGTGCTATATAGTTTGTCTTTTCTGAGTTTCAAAAGGATGTATAGCCATTTTATCGACTTCAAAAAGGGCTGAATAGCTGTTTTTAGTCCAAAAAAGCTATATATGATATAGAACCGTTTTTTATGAAGCTTTTTTCGCTATAGAACCGTGTTTAAATCTTTCTTTTGCTAGTCAGATGACGAAAATTGCATAATCTACATAATGTTAAATGCTTTTGTATGTAATACAACTTTTAAGCATTTGTAGTCTATTCTGACAGCATTATCACCACACCTGGGCGTGGGGGGTTTGCGGGGTATGCAATGCACCCACCCGAGAAACCAAAATAACCCCAGAAATCAAAATACCTCCCAGAATTCAATTTTTGAAAATTTTTCGTTTTTTTCGCAATTTTTTGATGTCAATGGATAGTGCTCGATGAGAAACGTTGAAAAATGGTGTTTTTTTCGCCATACCGCCACTTTTTGACCTTTAAAAAATCTTGCACCACCCCCCTAAATTTTGGTGCTGCCCCACGTATGATTATCACACATGCATACTGGGGGTATGGGGGTATCCCACCAGTGTCTTTTTTGTACAAGGTCCGTTTGTACATGTACAAAGATAGTCCCTAAAAGTCTTTGAACATTTTGTACACACAAATTTTTGGGTACTATAATATGGTACAGTAGGGATTTTAGTGTGGTAAAAACAGAGTTGCTTGACTTTTGGTAGTGCATTTTAGCTAATTTCTGGGTCTCTACTGGCAAAAATCAATAAGAATCATCTTAAAACGGCGCGAAGCGCCGAAAAGTTTGACATTTTTCCTTTTAAAATGCAATTTCTGCCATTATAAAGATATATAGAACACACAATTACTCATTTTCGGCGCGAAGCGCCGGAAATTTTCGCGAATTTCAGACCTTATTTTCAATTTTTGTCGTCCCAAAAATCTTTGTACATGTACAAAGATGGTCACGAAAAGTCTTTGTACATCGAGAAAAATCTTTGCCGAGTACAAAAAAACACTGATCCCCTACCACAACTTTTGGAATGCATACTCCCCTCAGGCCGTTTTGAGACCAAAACTGTTGCTGAAACCATGAAAAAGCGATAAATGACGTCTAACATGATATTTTCAGGTACATAGACTAATTCTTTGAGCAGTAGACTGTCCAGTTAATTCATTCAGACAATTATCTGCCATTATTTTGCAAATTTTTGACGTTGTGGGTCATTTAATTGCGCTTTTCGTTACTGCTTTCATGCAAATTTAGCCATAAATATTTATGAAGAATGAAAATAAACGAATTAAGTATCAAAATTTGTCAAAATTTAACATGAGATAGGTAAAAAATTACTCATTTACCCCCTCCCTAAGGAAAAATGATTCTTCCTCCTCCCAGAGCTTTTATCCGTGTGCATCTATGAGCATTATATTGCTTTCAACAAAAAAATAAAGAAATTAATTAATTTGGCAATAAATATTATTTCTTAGATAATTTTGGCACAATTTTTGACGCTTTTTGACTAAACAATGCATAAACTTATCATTCCGAAGCATTTAGATATTACTACTGTTTGTAGCCTAAAAATGATGCAGAAAATCTTCTGTCAGCTCAAAATCGCCGGACAGCTGACCCTTTAGCAGAGAGCACCTATATCACATCCCTACTTGCGCACACATACAACCACCATTCCCCAGAGATGAAGACTCCCCCTCTCTCCCATTTTTTGCAAGTTTGTATCCTTAGATTTTTGTGCGATTTCTGGCCAAAAAGTAAATGCCATTCATTTTCTTTCCTTTGAAATTTGTCAACTATATACATGATATTGGGGGGTGGGTTAGAAGAGGGTTTCGTCCGCCGGAAAAATTTTCACCACTCCAAAAATTCGCGATTTTCGGAAAGTTCCCAAAAATTTCCTAAAAATTTGTAGAAAATGTGCTTTACTAAGCATTTTCCATCTATCTGCTCAAAAGTGTCGAATTTTCGGCGCTTCGCGCCATTATACTCATGTTTTGACTATATTTATGTTTAATTTGTTCGACATTTTTATTTTCCAGAATTTTTTTGTTTTTATGCTCTAGAAAGATAGAGCATCGTCAGAAACGCCGAAAAACGAAGTTTTTTCACGCGCACCTACCATTTTTGGGCCCAAAAAAGGCACTTTATAATTTTAACGCCCCCCCAGAATTACTATACTGTGCATGTGTGACCATCACTTTGCATCACATTCTCTTGTTGCATTTTACTCTAAGCATTCTCTGCTTTAATGGCGTTTTGCATATTTTGTTGACGCTTGTGCCGATTTTCACAAAAATTTGGAAATTTTTTTTCGCATTAGAAATAATTTTGCCAAACAAGGCAACAAACCGCTACTTTACTCGTAATTCGAATTTTTCGGACTATTTTTGAAATTATTACAAAAATCTGCATCCCACTGTCTGAAAATCCCTAATCCGCCACTGAACATAAATTGTATATACTTACAACACGTTTCGTTCTCCGTACTGAACTTTTTGAGCACATCCGTGTTTTCGAAGAAGATGGCCAGATCTTTTAAAATGGGTACATAAACCAACGGATGCTTCTTCAACCCATCTTCTGCTCGCAAAATTATTTCAACTAAAACATTAAACATTAGGTAATATTCGTCATAAATTTAAAGCATGCGAGTTAAGGCGGAGGGAAAGAGCCACAAGACCTTTTCAAAGTACCTTTTTGGGGCTAAAAAATATGAGTAAGCAACAAAAACACCAGTCTTGATAATATGCGGAAACATACACGTATATAAGGGCTTGAAATTTTGGGAATGGGGTCCCTCGCCCAGGCCATTTTTAGGAGGGGTGGGGCAGATGACCGCAAATTTTTGGCCAAAAAAGCTTAAGAACGTCTAAAAACGGCAAAAAAATTCAATTTGTTCCAAAAATCGCCGGGGGGGGTCAAAATTTTCTGGCTTAGGGGGATGGGGGGACGGCCGACCTTGAGTGGGGGATCCCATACATGCAAACCTGGGCAATAGGTGCAACCCGGTACCAGCTAGAGCAGGTCGGGTACCAGCCAGAGAGTGTGCCAGTTGCCATACGTGGGCAGCACCAAAATTCTGGGGGTGCAAGATGTTTCAGAGGTCAGAAAATGGCCTTAAAAATGGTGGTATGGGGAAAAACACCATTTTTAAACGTTTCTCATCAAGCACTATCCATTGGCATCAAAAAATTGCAAAAAAACAAAAAGGTTTAAGAATTTGAATGCTGGGGGTATTTTGATTTCTGGGGGTATTTATATTTCTCAGGGGTTGCACCCCCAAACCCCCCACGCCCAGGTGTTCCAGTTGCACCTGATGATATGAGCAGGGAAATTTCATATGCAATGAATGCTGAGTAAGTGGTTGGTAATAAAACTAAATTAAATAATATGAAAACACTGTCAAATGGTTAAATGAGCTATTTATGTAGGCTAATGCACTGTTATAGAACGATCTAGTGTAAATCTAGTGTACAATTTTAAACAAGCTTTATGACCAACCACTTTAACAACTAAGCAACCAACAAAAAAATTGGGTTTGGTACCAGCTGGGGCAATGGGCATTGCCCAGCTATGTATACATGTAAGAGGGGGAAGTGGGGAAATTCCACACCAAAAGTCGAACGTCCCCCACCCCCCAAGCCAAAAAAATTTTTGACCCCTACCCCCGATTTTTGGAAAAAATCGAATTTTTGGCCGTTTTAGGCGATTTTTGGCCATTTTCCGCCAAAAAGTGATGGTCATTTACCCCTCCCCTAAAATTGGCCGGGGAACCCCCTCCCTTAATTTTGAGCCCTTACATGCATGGGGATCCCCACCCCCTGTTACATGTATGCATGGAAAGATGGTAAAATCAAACGTGTCGGAATATCTTCAAAATTTTTTATCATTTTGGCCCAAGCCGCGTCCAAAAAAATTACACTTTTGAAAGCCTTTTTAGCGAAAAAATTTTTATTTCCATAAAAATTTTATTGAGTTTCTAGAGCCTCTTGAAAACGCCAAAAAATACGGTTTTTACGAGCTATCCCGACGAATTTTTCGAGATATAAACTAATTTATGTTGTGTCCGCCCATGCACATGAAGAATGAGGGGCTATCACCCCCGCTGAAGGGTCAGTCAGACAGTAATTGTCCGGCGATTTAAACCTGATGGAACATTTTTTGCAACATGCTTGAGGTAAAAAGCAGAAAAAATGTTTAAAAATTTACCGATGCCTCGCACCAATTAGTGCTTTTATGTATTTTCTATTCGAAACGCGCCCGAAATTGATCAAATTCTGAGATCAATGTCAAAACTTTTTATTGCTAAAAGTGATATAATGCAGTCAAAATGGACCAAAATGTTTCTAAAATGCGATATTACCACGCAAAACGATTTATAGGCTATTTTGACCATTTAGTTCTTAAAGCAGCTAAAAAATCATGAATGTTAATTTTACTGCCTTGGATTCCTGAGATTTTACGCCCCCCCTGCTGACCCTAACCTTGTGTTGTGCACCTATGGGTCGGCCCCCTTGGCCGAATCCCAAATACAGGCCTGTACATCCCAGAAATTGGAGACTCCCACATACACGACTTGTCACATTTAAGATTCAATGTGGGGCTTTAGGGAAAAAGAAAAGACATTAGTTTATCCCACTAGTACTGCTAACAAAACCTTTGAATTGCGATACATACATATAACATAAAATAACTTAAGGTAACGAAAATAAGAACTGTCAATGTTTTACAACAGAGAAAAAGCAAAATAGTTGATCTTTTCATAAGCAAAAATCTTAGAAGTCATAAGCAGGAGGAGTAAGCCACTTCGGAGGGAGTTGTGCCTGCTCTGTCCCCTAACTGTGGCACGATTTTGAGCTGACTGAACGCTTTTTTGTAACAGTTTTGAGGTCAAAAGTAGTAAAAATATCAAAATTTTTCTGACTTAATACTTTTATGCAATTTTTACTCAAAAAGCGCTCAAAATTGATCAATCTCTGTATTTCTCAAAGCTAAGAGCAATATAATGCAGTCAAAATGGACTAAAAATGATTTGAAAATGCTATATTACCACAAAAAATGTTTTATAGACTATTTTAACCATTTTGGTTGTTTAAATGGCAGAAAATAAAGAACATTTAATTTACTGTTTTGGATTTCTAGATTTAAACCCCCCCCTCACCGAATTCGACCTTGTGTATATATGAATGAGAATGTATGTAACTTGCATATAAAAGTTGATTACATGCATATGAATCCGACTCAAGTGCGCGATTAAATCATGCAGAAGTGGAAAGGTCCTCAGCTCTGTATCTGGTGCGATGCATTTCGGGCAAATATAACCTTCCTCTGGATGAGCAACCTTTTAGTAATGTTGACGCGAAATATGGACAGACAGTCTGTTTAAGTTAGAGCATGTCACACTACAAATAGGGAGCGGACACGGGTAAAATCTCTCTGAGGCATGATTGACACGGTAATGCTGCCTAAACTGACGCTGAGGAATATCAGCTCCACATAATTTACAAATCATGACGATTCTAAAAAATAATAATAAGGAACATCAGAATGCTGTACTGCAAGTTTGACAAACATAAAATATAGGTGATATTAGGAAACGAAGGCAGGCGTATATGAGCAACAATGAAGTCTAGGTTCTACTTAGGCCCATATCCAGCGAATAGGGGGTCACGTTCACCGTTTTTTCCACTTTTTGGTCTATTTGTCAACCAAAATTTTGGGAAATGGAAAAATTTTCGGGCTTGGTTGGCATTTGTGGAAAATTTTTGTAATGTTAGAATGCGTTTTATAGAGGTAAACCTTCAAGAATTTTCCGGCATTGATTTAATTCTTACTTGTTATTAATCTTTAAGCCGCGCCGAGCCAATTGCAGCGTTTTTATCGATATTCTGGTCTAGAACTTCACTACGATTGAAAATCCTTATTTTCTGCACGGATTTGGTTAGTTTTTGAATGCAAAAATGCGTTTAGAGAGCTAAAATTTCGACATTTTCTGGCGCTTTGCGCCATTTCATAAATTATAGTTTTTTTTATTGTCAAAAGCGATTTCAGAATTAGCTTAAATGCTTTATTGAAGAAAGGAAATTCAAATTTTAACAGAAATAACGTATACTGATCTGATCGTGAAATTCCTGGTAGAGCGCGAAATATACAAAAAGTACATCAAACACCGCTACTACATGTGTTCGTAACATTGAAAACGTTCAAAGATACTTTACTAAACGTGTCTTAGGGTGCTGTTATCCAAACATCATGTCTTATCAGGATCGACTTCAGGTATTGAATCTAGAATATCTAGAAAATAGAAGGTTTTTGTACGATTTAACTATGGTATACAAAATATTTCATTTAGCAGTTGATGTTCATGTAAATGACTTCTTCACAATATCAGACAACAACACTAGATCCACCAACACATTAAAATTAAAAGTCACTGCTCTAAAATCTAACTTGAAGAAATATTTTTTCAGTCACAGAATAATAAATGTTTGGAATATGCTCCCTGAATCTGTGGTAAACGCTTCCAGTAGTAATGTGTTTAGGCTAAAATTAGGAAATCTAAAAATGAACTATGGAGAATAAACCTTAGTCATAAGTAAGAGCACTGCCTTTATGACCTTGCACAGCAATGTTTCTTCTTGGTACAGGCTGTATTCGCATTATTGCTTTAATGTCTTTTATTCTGTGTTCTACATTTTCCGCGACTGTACATTTTCCTCTTCGTTAAAGTTTCTGACGTATTTTCGCTGTTGCAATAAACTTTACTAACTTTACTATGTGTACATAGGATTTTCTACTTAAAAAACACTGATTTTTTAACAGGCGCCGCTCTATTTTTAACGCTTTTACACCTCCTAAAAACGTGGAAATAGGGTGGACAGAGTGGAAAAACATTTTGGGTTTGGTCTATAATGTCAACCAAATCGCTGGTAAAAAACGGTGGGCACGTCCCCCCTCGCCCAATAAAACGTGAGAATGGTTTGTTCTTTTACTCCTCCCTTTGCTTTTTTAAGCCAAAAATCGCAACAAAAAATTTGGTGCTTCGCGTTGAATTCCACAATTATAATTAGTCTATTTAGTCCGCCGAGCACGCAGTCCGAAAACTCCTATTTAATTTCATTAATGTGAACGAAAACGAGACTGAAGACTTGTGATATCGACAGGCAAGAATAGATGAAGCACAAGCAGACAGAGATTAGCTGCGCTTATATCTAAGTTTACTCTATAGCAGCTGAACAAAAAATGAGTACAATGTACAGACTTCCAGTGAGTGCAGCGCGCAGTAGTAAATGCATACGGAGGTACAGTAATTTGTAAATCAAATGTGCGCGAGAGGCACTTACGCCGATGTACAAACGTTATCATCTAAAATTGGCTGAAGTAGCGCAAATCCTAGTCCAAAACGGAGCGCCTAATACGACTCGACTTTCAGGCGTAAACCCAACAAGCTTTACCTCATAACCGAATGGGCGGTACATTTGACTCTCGCGTCCACGTCGCGTACCTAGCCTGGACAATCATTTATGATTGACAAAGAAGAGTCAACCCTTGGGACTGGCGTCCCCTTGCGGTATCTAGCTAACAGTTGTTTGAAAGTGTACCATGGCCCAGAAGATGTTAGCCTATTTGCTCCAAAGCCATTAAATATTTCTGCTTTAAACGTACAAACGCTGTTAAAAACTGGTTACCAAGCTTTACTAGCGACCACGCTCAACACTTTCAATGTAGATGTGTGTTGTATTTCCGAAATTCGCCTGCCAGATTCAGGCACTTGTCGTCTGAATGTACCAAAACAGGACGATTTTTTCACGCTATATTTTAGTGGAGTACCACTGGATGCCCATCAAGGCCAACATGGAGTTGGCATTGCCGTTAATAAAAAGCTTGCAAACACAATCATTGAATGGAAGCCCATTAACGAACGATTAGCCAAAATGCGATTAGCTGCCAAACCAACCAATATATCCATCATTTCAGTGTACGCCCCCACTAACAGTGCGACCGAAAATGATAAAGATGAGTTTTATGCCACGTTAGATCGTGAAATAGCCCAAATACCATCAAACGACTATCTAGTGGTGGCGGGGGATTTTAATGCTCAACTAGGGCCTCCTGTAAAAGGCAGGAAGGAGACTGGGCCTAATACACTTGGACATCTGTGTGAGAATGGTGAACGCTTATTAGATCTAGTATCAAATTACCATCTACTCGTCGCTAATACTGTCTTTTGACATAAACGTCGCCACCTCCAAACATGGATTAGTCCTGATGGTAAAATGCGGAACCAAATTGACCATATTTTAATCAAACAGCGCTGGCGAAATTCCTTGATAGATGCTCGTTCGTTTTGGGGCACGGACACAATCACTGACCACGCTTTGCTCTCGGTGAAGATTAAAATCCAGCGACGGAGCCAGAAACGTCCAACCCTGAATAGGAAATTCAATCTTCCTCAACTTAAAATTCCAGATAAACAAATTGAATTTGCATCAACATATCAGCGCAATAAACTTACAAATCCTGCGACTACGCTAAATGACAAATGGGTTGAAATCAAAACATCCCTGACAAAAGCTGCTGAAACTGTCCTTGGTCACGGGAAGAAATTGAACCAAGACTGGATCAGTGATCGAACATTGCAACTCTCTGACCAAAGGAAAATAGCACGCAGCAATAATAACCATGCACTCACGTCCGATCTAGCAAAGAAGGTTAAATTGTCAGCTAGGCTAGATCGGGAGGCTTATTGGTCAAACCAGGCCACTGAACTGGAATGTGCGCAAAGTAGGGGTGATACAAAAAAATTGTTCAGGCTGGTGAAGATCATTGCCCGGAATTACACCCCGGCAGTTAGTGGAACTATCTTAGATAAAAATGACCAGGCTATCATTGAAAAAAAGCAAGGTGTGAATATTTTTCTGAGTTACTAAACCACAATCCTCCTTTGCAAGCCATTGTTCAGCCGACTGCGCCAACTCAGATGATCCCTTATAATATCAATGAGAAACCACCAACTATTGAAGAAATCAATAGAGCTGTCAAGCAGCTAAAAAGCGGACGTGCGCCTGGAAGTGATGGCCTTCCACCCGACTTATTTAAGATCAACAACCTTGCACTTATTGCCGACTTACACGAGCTGTATTCTATGATCTGGAAAGATGAATCAATTCCAACTGACTGGCAAACAGCGATAGTTTTACCCTTGTATAAGAAAGGTGACAAAAAACGTTGCAACAACTATCGTGGTATTTCGCTACTAAATATTGCCTATAAATTGATGGAGAAAATTCAGCTTAATCGACTATTACCAAACCGCGAAAGAAACACCAGAGAAAATCAAGCTGGATTTAGACCAGGTCGCGGTTGCATTGACCAGATTTTCACACTGCGCCAAATCTTAGAACTTTGCCATGAATTCCGGCAACCAACAGTGGTTGCCTTCTTGGACTTTACAGCGGCCTTTGATAGTATTGACCGACAATCAATCTGGTTTCTACTTGAATTAGAAGGACTGCCTCCAAAATTAAAACGGTTGTGTGCAGCTATGTACGCCAAAACGAACTGTCAAATCAGAGCCTATGGAGAGGACAGTCAAGAATTTTCAACTAAAACCGGCGTGCGTCAAGGGGGCGTTCTGTCCCCCTGTTTGTTTAACATCTGTATCGACCATGTGCTAAAAAGTGCCCTCGATAATGGCCCCGGTGGCATTACAATATACCCAAGTGAACATTCAATCACGGATCTTACCTTTGCCGATGACATAGCCTTGCTTGCAGATTCCCCAGACACCATGCAGGCAATGGTAGACCGCATCAAACGAACAGCATCAACCGTGGGACTCAAGCTCAACTGTGCCAAATCAAAATATTTTGCAATCAATCTAGATCCTGCATCGCTAAATGTTGACTTAACGATTGGAAATGATCGCATGGAACTAGTCAACTCTTTTACGTATCTTGGTAGCCGAATATCTCCTAATGGGCTACTGGATGAAGAAATGCGATCAGAATTGCAAGAGCATCATCAATCTTTTCAGCCTTAAAACATTTCTGGAGTAGACCCGATATACGGAACAAAACGAAAACCCGAATCTACTGTGCCACCGGTCCGAGCCACGCTGTTATATGCTACAGAAACATGGCCCATAAAACGAGATCAGCTTAGAAAGATGGAAGCCTTTGACCATCGTTGTCTCCGACGAATTACAAAAGTACGTTGGTCAGACTTTATTACCAATGAGTCTGTCCGCCAACGATGTGGTCTGGAACATCCACTAGCCGCCGCGATGATTTTGCGCCGTTGGAAATGGATCGGTCATGTTATGAGGATGCCTGATTCTCGATTGCCCTATAAAACATTTACCAGCTCGCAGGGGCCAACTTGGAAACGCCCTAAAGGAGGCGTTAGACATACAACGCAGCGATATTTCCACAAAAAGGCAGAGGAACTTATCATGATCCCATTCAACCTTAGTCGAAAGAAGTTTAACGTTTCGTGGCTACATCATCTTAGATCAATTGCCGCCGACCGGTTGCAGTGGCGCACAATTTCAAACAACATGGTCAATGCCCACTATGGGCGGAATGGCCGTTAAGCAATAAGTAAGCATAACCGAATTCGACGCCTGAAAGTCGCATTAATTTTTGTTTAACACGACAAACTGGAATAAATCCAACAAATATTTTTTACAGTGTATGTAAAACGGACTATTATTCTGGATGTCTGCCATGACTTAATTCCAAAAAATAGCACTAAAAATTTAACCCTGGGACTTGACTGATTATGAAGTCCATCAGATCCTGGGGCCCAGAACCCTACTCCCATGTTTGTCCGCCAATCGTTGGCCGGAAGTCATGAGAAAATTATGCCAACTTCAATAATTACCTTTACATACACATGAAGAGTCAAAATAATTTTATTTAGATTGATCTTTAAGCTATTTTTATTGTACTAAAAAACCCAGTGTTTGCTGCTTTAAAATGGAGATACGAAGTCCACTGAAAGTGAATGACGTGAGTCATGCGGTTCAAAATTTTTTATCAATTTCAAGTAATGGCCGCTGCGCAGTTCCGTGACCTTTTTCTTAAAATTCAAAGAAGATAACTGCATTTCCGCAACCTTATTATAGAAGTTCAGAAAAAAATAGTAATTGTAATGTGAACTTTTTTTCTGAATGTTGTAATCAAGCGGCCAGTGAATCGGAGAGACCATTTTTCTGAAGTGCAGCAACTTCTAAAGGAGGTCCACTCTAAAGTGGTCATTGATGCAAGATCCCTAACAGGCTTGCATGTGGAAATCTATAGCATTCTATCTTCAATCACTTCAGCAATATACTTCAAGTCTGTTGCACATAAGTTTGGGCATAAATTTTATGAATTTTTTCAAATACGTAAGCCGATGGATGACGATATCAAACCAATGCTATAATCGTAATCTTGTCGGACATAGATAGCTTTTACAGTTTATGCCCATAACCTGAGTAAAGCAGACCATAATGAATCTTAGCATTGAATGTCGACTACTAAGCTTTTGGACTTTACAGTATAAAATATACAATGGAATTTTTACAAAATATTCATAACTTGAGAAGTTAAGTACAGCAAAGAAGCGAATTGAAAATAATAAGATTCAATCACGTGAATTACATGCGTAAGCAATCAGTGGCGAATTTAGTAGGGGCGTAAGGGGGGGGTGGGTCCCTGTCGTCGGAAAATATGTGGGCGCAATCACGAATAGATGTATATTTTCTAATAATTTTAGCCATTTTTAGGCATGGTTTTTTTAAATTTATAGGTATAGTACTTGTTAATGGCATTCACTGACTCCCTTGGCACTTTGAAACATCTAAATTTACGTCAGGAGTAGTTTTTTTCGCAGGACACAGGATTTTGTAGCCCTACAATGATTTATCGAGTGTTTTTCGGCAATTTGTTCCGATTTCTGTCTTAATTTTGCGAGTTTTCGTGAAGAAATTTGGAAAATTGCAAAAAATTTTCCACTTTTGTTTGAATTAGAAAAAAAATTCTGCCTATCAAAAGACAGAAAAAGCCGATACTTTGAGCATAGTATACGAATTTCCGGACACTTTTCGAAAAATTTAGGGTTCCCGTCCGTCGGGAAATCCTGTGTGCGCCACTGTAAGCGAATATCGCGCAAAGCCACTTGTGTAAGATCATAATCTTACAATATTTCATTTTAAAATATCACACAAGGCTTTTTGCTTCCGGATTTGCTTGAGATGTCGATTCAAGCAGTGTACCATCTTCATTTTCGAATGCCTCATTTTCACATCCTTCAGTGATTGATGTTACCAGACTGGATGTCGATTTAAATGATGATGAGTCATGTGAGGTTATGTTCCCTGAAGTTATAAAAGACATGTTGGATTATAAATGATTAAATCTACCAACATTAAAGTAAAAGCAGAGGAACGGTTTCAATTGTTAACTGATGGTCATCCTTAATCTATCACATCACAAGCATCTTGTTGCACTTATTATTTTGATCCAATTTTAGCCATAGCACTCTCAGTTATCACGTTTTAAAATTCATACAAAGAAAATTCATCTAATTCGTAATATTATACACCTCTAGTTCTATAATAGTCACCATATATGAGCAGTGATAGATCTAGGATTTTCCAAGGGGGTGGGGGGAAGCGGTGCCCCCAACTTTTCTCAGAACACTCAAAGATAGGTCCAAAAATTCGCCCTTTACGTGCGAAGTAGCGTTTTTTCGGCGTTTAACATTGTCTACTTTTATTTACAATTATTTTTGACACAACATTTTTTCGACAATTTTTGAAATTTTCGACAATTTTGTGCGAAAAACACAAAGTTTCTTTGACTTTAGCGAAAATCGGGCGCGAAGCGCCGAAAATCAGTAAAATTTAGGCTGAAGGACGTTCAGATGCTTGATTTATTGTTAGATTTCCTGCATTTGTAGCATCTGACGCCAGATGACGAAATTTTAAAGAAAAAAGCACGAAAATAGAATAAATCTATGCTGAAATAGATGTTTCTGCTCTTTAAACTATGTTAGAAGCTATTCCATGAGCAAAAAATGGCTTTCGAGTCGCAGAGAAAGTAAATAAAGATCATTAATAGGTAGTATCCGGCGCGAAGCGCCGGAAAAATTTGAGGAATTATGATCACTGACGGTCAAAAATCATTGCAAATTATATATCCGTTCTTTATCTCGCCAAATATTTTTGGTCGATGAGGGGAGGCGGCCGCCCTCCTCCGCCTCCTTAAATCTGCCCCTGTATACGAGCATGTATATAAGGGTACTATACTGCCTGCCAGGAGTCTTTAAATGCAACAAACTTGATTTTAGTGTCTTCTAAGCTACGCATTGACGGACATGATCCAGCGTTTCAATCAAAAATCATACTTAATAAACTATATAAATAATTATCAAAGAAAAAAGCTCCGATGGAACAAAAAACACGAATATACTTGGGATTGTGGATTAGTTAGGATGTAAAAGGAGGGGACTGGGAAAAAGCTATCTATGGAAGTCGCAAAATCTGTTAAAAATCACGTTCTCTAAGCAACGCAAAAATCGAAGCATATTCTGCGGCCTGCATATTAAAATAAACTATTGAACCAGAAACGATTGAAAAAAGCAGCGAGTTAGCTATGCAGTAGATAGGGAAATTAAATAAAGTAAACCATGAGCGACTTTGCAGGCTAATTGAATGAAATAGCAAACATTGGTGCATTCAAGATAATCAAAGGAATCGATGATTTAAAGCACTAGGAAACGCGTAAAAAGTCATGAAATAGACTACAAGTAGGTACACTTGCATGCCCGCAACCATTGTGTGCACTAATCAATTGACACCAGGTTTGCTTGCAATATGTTGAAAATTATTTGAAGGAGGTTACACTTTTTTCAGAAAATGCAGAATATACTTCGATTTTCTGCGATTCTTAGAGAAAGTATGAGTTTTAACAGATTTTGCGACTTTAGGCAGACACATAGGTGGCTTTTTCCTAGTATCCCTCCTTTTACATCCTTAATAATTCCATAATCTTAAGTATGTTCGTCTTTTTTGTTCCATCAGAGAATTTTTCTTTGGTAGTACCCAATTTTTAATTAGCATGATTTGAGTAAATCAGTCAGTAAACACATACGGCAACATGCCACAATAATGACCAGGGGCGGATTTAGGGGGGCGGGGGCGGAGGAGGGGAGGACGGCCGCCCCCATTGGCCCAAAATAGTGCGCAAAATTAAGGATTTTTGAGCGATTTTTGGGTTAAAACAGCTAATTTTTCGGCCCATGTCAGGGTTCCGCCCCCATAGGGTACCGCCCCCTTTGGAAAATTCTGGATCCGCCACTGCTAATGACAGTAGTCCAAGAATGCGGAAAACAATATTGTTCTGAACACCAGCATAATCTTTTATGTAAACAAGACAACCTTACCTTATTTAAACAGATCAAAGGTTTTCAGCAGAAACTTTACGCAAACATTGGGTGTAAAGAGCACTAACGCTAAGATTCGTAATCCTAACGTTTGGAACATTTTGAAAAAATTAAGCTTCTGCAACGCTGTGAAACTAAATTTAATTGTCAGTGGAAACTTTACATAACTACTGGGTGTTAGCAACACATACAGTCAGATTCGTAATCCAGACCTTACGGGACAAATTTTGAAAATAATTCACGCTTTGCAACGCTCTAGAAGTTAAATAAATTGTAGTGTAAACAACACATTGACAATAAATGAAAAGCAAACTTTACGCAACTACTAAGTGTAGAGGAAACTTATAGTCAGATTCGTGATTCTGACGCTACCTAGAACATTTTTTCAAAACTAAGTTCCCGCAACGCTCTAGAACTAAGGTTAATTTGCAGTGTAAACCTTACACAACCATAGAGTGTAAAGCAGATTGTCAGACGAATTCGTAATGCTGATATCATTCTGATATTACGATCGGCGTTTCGTTTAAAAAAATTAAGTCTCCACAATGGCCTGAGGACAAATAAATATTAGATGCAAACCACTGAACACCACTATTGAGTGTAAACAAACACGCCCAACTGGCGTATCACGTTTGATACTAGTAGGCTTTTAGATTTGAGATCATGTCCAGACTCATAAACGGAGAAGTTGGAAGAGAAAAACGAGATAGAAACACGTTTAACACACCCAATTTTGACTTTACACCCCCCTCCCCGAAAAAGCTAAATATTAATGTAAATAAACGCCATTTGCTGTGACACGTACCCCTTAGAAGGTGGTTTATTTTTATTCTATAGATCTATCCCGACTTCTAAACGAAGAAAGTAATGAAAAAGACGGACAAAAACGTATTTTCTACAATCCACCATATTGTGAACTTCAAAAATCTAAAGCTAACTCGCCATTGGGTGTAAAGAAATTCAGTTTACGCCAGTTTGCAGCCTCTAAATCGAAGTAAGTTCGTGTGCGACAAACTTCAGTTCCGCAAAACATTTGAGATATTTACCAATCAAAATCTATGGAATAAAAAAAACCACGTTCTAAGTCGCCCATGTCACACGAATGTCCCTGGTTTCATCAACATTTACACCCTCACTAAATAACTCAAGATTGCATTATCTTACAACGTAGTTTGCGGTGGCGTGCAGCCCTTAGAGGTAACTTTATCCAACTTTTTATTCAATTTATCCCCAGTCATAAGCAGAAAAGTTGGCAGAGAAATCTTAAACAAAAATCTGTTTTTTTACACCATCCTCTAGAGTGTAAAGTTTGAACCCCTAGAACTAACTCCGTGTTAAGTGTACAAATGTTAGCTGGTAAGCAGAAAGTAGCCCATAAGCCGTAGTACATTTCTATGGAAATACAAATTTCTCGGAACTCATAACGCGGAGTAGTTGGTAGACAAAAACAAGTCAAAAATTCGACCAACATGTTTTTTCAAACCCCCGCCCACCCGGATTTTCACACTCTTAATGCTCCCATTCAAGAACTGATGCGAAATTCAAAAAACGAAAAGTGACATCTGGAGCAATCTTTCCTCTACAACTCAAAGCCATTGAATCAAACGAGGCATTAGTACTGAGTTGTTTATAAGCCGCAGAAAAACCACCGAAATCAGCCATCTTATAACGTTACGCCAAAACATGATACGCTCATTACAAACTCGGTATTGAGTGTAAACAAAAGAAGCTACGTCGAGTTTTTTTATTATCTGCCCTTAAAAAACGACCGCACCTCTCTAGATATGTTCCGTTATAGCTGTAGGAGGAGGTGCGCAGGTGTTAGGGGTACCTTAGTATACTATAGGTACATGCTAACGCGCTACCTATGATACTGGATCGCATTGTACAGACATGGGCACGGTAGCGGTGGCCAGACGAGGGGGAGTGAAATCCAGGAATGGTCATAAAGTGAATTATGGTCATGTTTTTGTACAAATCCAAAGATGGTCTCTATACGCCATTGTACATTCAGAAAACGTAAATTTAAAAACTATACTATGGTATAGCAGCACGTTTTGTGCTGTAAACTGAGATTTTGACTCTTACTAGTGAAATTTAGCCGATCTATAAGTTTCTGAGCGATGAAGAATACAAAAGATGTATTAGTACGTCGCAAAGCGCCGGAAAATTTCGTTATTTTTGCCGATTTTCAGGAAGAATTTTCGGCCTTTTTCCCGCAGCAAGCTCAAAATTGGCTTACAGCGCCTTTCGTTTTTTCTAAATCGCCTGACAGTACCTGATTTTTCGAAACCTTTAGGTAGGGATTATATTGCCTCCCACCCCCTCTATGCCCATATCTAATTTATGCCAAGAATTTTCAAAAAGAAGAATGAATGTCAGAATGAGAACTTTTGGATTGTTTAATGCCATAACCTCTCACAACCTAAAAACTGCCCGAGGGCATGCTAAGCTATTAAGTCGGGTTTTTCACAGTTTTCCATTTCCAGATTCAGAAAAAAATTTTTGGAATAATCATGCTGCTATGGCCACATAAAAATTTGCTGCTTCGGAGAAATACAGGCAAAAACTAAAAACAGAGCATACACCGTCAAAACATTATTACATAAGTATTATTTCTGATCGAAATGTAGCGCACAGGCTAATACATGCACTAAGCTGACAAACAATACAATGAATTTAGCACAAAAATTTATAATAAATTCTCATTTTGCATTTCAAAACTGAACGAAAGTGCTTAAAATGAGCATAGCTGAATTAGTAACAACCTCTGAGAGATATCTAACTGGGTAAGGAAGGCTCCTAATTGAGTCAAATTCTGCTAGGGTAGTCGACTGCATACATGGGCAGTAGCCGAAAGTCGTTGGGTGGGGGCCGATGGGGCTAAATTGCCAAAAGATACCACCATAAACACGATTCTAGGGCTCAATCAATTTTTTCCTTCGGGGGGGGAGGTCCGCCGGATTCTGGTGGAATCCAGACCTTACACGCCCATGTGCATCGGCTCAGGCCAACCAATGCGCTTGATATTAGCTATAGACGTGCAGCTTACTATACATTTCAACCATACACGATCTTAGGGGGCAGGTAGTTTAGGGGATTTTTACACACGTCAGAAAAATTACCTCTCAGAAACAGCGATTTTTCCTAAGTTTCTAAAAAGTTCCGAAAAATTCGTCGAAAATTGCTTTTTAAGCATTTTCAACTACCTATGTATGTATTGGCTAAAAAAGTCGAATTTTCGACGGTTAAAACGGCTAATTTTGCCGCCCAAGTCAGGATTCCGCCCCCCCCGTAGGAAAATCCTGGATCCGCCACTGGTTTACGTAATAACATGCAGTAATAATTATGCGACAACGTTAACATATTACTGTAGTGCCCAAATTACTGGACAAAAATTTTAAAAAAAACAACAAAGGGCCCACCTTGATTAACGTCGGATGGTATTGAATGAACCCTACTCATAAATCCGTGACCGGAATCAGAATCCATGAGATATTGAGACGTGGAAACGACCGGCGTTTCATCCTCTAGGCTCGACGAATACACCGACCCATACTACAACAAATTATCATATATAACTCAGAAGAGTCAGCAGCATACCTGGCCGTAGGCGAGGGGGGTTCGGGGAATGCACCGCACGTGGGCGTGTGGGGGTTGTGGGGTATGCACCCCGAGAAACCAAAATACCCTAACCCCAGAAATCAAAATACACCCCCTAGGATTCAAGTTTTCGAAAATTCTTTCTGTTTCTTCCGCAATTTTTTGATGCCAATGGATAGTGCTCAATGAGAAACGTTGAAAAATGGTATCTTTTTTCACCATACCACCATTTTTTCACCATTTGAAAAATGTTGCCCCAGAACTTTGGTCCCGCCCAAATATGGTCAGCAGACTAAAACAAATGAAAAAAAACCAATAGCATGTATAAAGGATAGAAAATTGAACGACACATATACCAGAGCCCTGCGCGGGCCGAAATTTTTTGAACCGCCCCGTTCCGCCAAGAAAGAAATAAAGCCCGCCCCGCCCCACCCCGCAGCTCCATAGACCCGCCCCGCCCCGCCAGTAATGTTACAAAAATTAGCCCGCCCCGCCCCACAAAATTTTTTCATGTACTCTATGTATCCATTTCTGGTCGAAAAGGAGCCAGAATGCAAGAAGATAAAGAACCGGACAATGAGTGATACAAAATCTTCAATGTAAATGAGTGCAATGCAATTTTGTAAATTGAATAAGAGCTAATGTCTTACAGCAATAAACTTTATTGGAACAACAATGATGTTACTGTGATAGGTGTAGTTAGGTATGTAGGTAAGCTGCAAAAGGCATAATCATGCATTGCTGATTGCTCAAATTCTGAGGGGGTCTGATGGGGCAAATCGCCAAAACTAGCACAACAAAATCAATTTTGGGGTGTGTTGGATCCCAGGGGACAACCCAGATCACAATGCTCGCCATTACTCAAATCCTATAGATGATAGTCTACCTTATGTAAGGACGTAGTGTGTACCTACATATAGTAGGCATAGGTGGGCAGCACCAAAATTCTGGGGGGGGTGAAAAATTTTTAAAGGTCCAAAATGGTCTTAAAAAGTGGTCATATGGCGGGCGGGCCGACCTGCCCAGTGAGGGCTCTGACATATACGCGAGGATTCGGATCACCGAATTTCATGAAAAGTCGTACCTACTTCAAAATAAAAATGTTGAAAGTATTTTTTTATTTCACAATTTTTCGACGCTAGTCCCTTTTAAATTACGAACTGTCCTAGCAGATGCAAACGGGTGTCTAAACCTTAACGTGGAAATTCTTGAGTTGACCCCCAAAAATTTTTGGCCGTGTAAAGAGCAATTTTCGGCCAAAAACCAAGCTTTCATCAAATATAAACACGGATAATCCGAAAGAATTTGGAATCTGAAAATTCAACAGTCTAGAGCAAAAAAATTGCTAAAATTCTTAAAACAGTAGACTTTTTACGATATTTCTTAAAATTGACAATTCAAAACGAGGTCGCCGCATTGCATACAATTTGAGGACGTTCAGTATCCAATTCAGGGTCACCTGGATCCCAGAATATTACATATGCTATAGACTCCCCGAACAAAAAATGGGAATTTTCTGGAACATGAGGCAAAATAAAGGCGAAAATGGATGAAAATCATATAAAGTTCGTTAAAGTGTTTAAACTGACCAAAACACTCTATTTTTCTAGCATTTATACTAATTTTCTAAGTCACTTTGACCCAAGAAAAATCACTGAGGGACTCTGCCAGACCGGCCATGCATAAGATCTAAATATTTTCTCAAATGTATCCAAGAAACTATTATCCTTTGGCAAAGCATATATTTTTTCGCATTTTCATAGCCTTTAATTTTATTTCGTTGATGCAGGAAAGGCTGATGTCATCAAATTTTATTAAGTATGGTATATGAGCAAACAGGGAGCGGAAAATGGTAAATTTTGAGAAAGTTAAGCCTGATTTATACTTCACGCGAACCACGCCGCAGAGGGGTTTTGCGGCCACAGTATGCCCAAAAATTAGTCGACCCTCGCGCTGAATATTCTGCGGCAAAATACGCTTGCCGCGCCATGTCATGCATTTATACTTCAAGCGGCGAGCTCGCCGCATGGACAAAAAAACCAGCGACAAGGTGGCACCTCACCGCTGCCTCGCAGCCGCTTCGCGCAATGCGTTTATACTTCCTGCAAACTGCAGCAGAACCAGGACGCTGAGTTCTCCTATTGCGCAAATCGATACCTCATTAAAATTCAAAATGATTTGACGTCGACACTCGGCTCGAAACCTCATTAGCATTCGCAAGAGCAATGGGCTTTTTGACTTTTGCGGCGCGGCAAAAAATGGCCAAAAAAGCTAAAAATAACAATTTTGACTCCTTGCGGCGCGGCAGAAGTATAAATTGGAAAGCGGCGAAAAAATCTAGACTTTTGCGAATCAGTCCACAGCGCGGCGGCCGCGTGAAGTATAAATTAAATTGCGACGGCAAATAATTTGCCAGCTGCCGCGCCGCAGCCTGAAGTATAAATGGGTTTCCATGAAATTTCTGCGGCGGCCGTTGCGGCAATTTCTCGCCGCTTCGCTCACTGCGTGAAGTATAAATCAGGCTTTAGGCCAAAAAATGGCTGTTCCTTTTCATACTTTTCCTCGTGTCACGAAGCTCCAGGAATTTTTACGAAAATCGTCAGAAAAACTGGTGAAACTGATCTGACCAATTTTCATCCCAAAATTTCAGCAAAAGCGTAAAGCAGCTATTCTTTTTACTCCAGATTTCGAGGCAACTATTTTCAACTCTGCAAAAGTTAGCTTTTACCGTATAAAAACTAAGTCGCGCATCATCACGTGAAAGTTTGCAACTTCAAGCAAATGATTCAAAGTATTCAGTATCCCAGAATTACGTGACATTTAATTGACGTCAATCCTCCAGTGACCCTCCAATGATGGGATTCCCGTTTGCAGAAGTTTATGTGAAGAATTTCCGAATCGGCCTAGATGGTCGCTGCATAGTGTCAGGCACGTGCGTGCGTACATAGCTGGCTGTCCTATTTTGGGGGGAAGAACACCAATTTTGGGGGACTAAGCCCAAAAACACCAAAAATGCACAAAATAACGTTTAAAAAGTCCTGTTTTTCCAATTTTCTGAATTTGAGGGTCCGTACCTCCCAGATATGTGCCTGTATAGAGTACAAAAAAGTAACATCGGATATTGCTCATACAAAATAATAATGGCTTAGCGCGTCAAGATTATTTGTATTCGTTTAAGGCCCCCTGGTGCGAGATTTTTGCTTACGATTTTCTACATTATTCGTGCTTATTTATCGTCATACATAGACCTGCAGGATCTTTTGCATTATCTTACCCCAACGAAATTTATTACTTCATTTTTTCAACATCGCTTTAAACAACAATATAATAGGTAATTCATGGACAAGGCCAGAATGCAGCAGCGTTTTTGTATGTGTAGCAGGCACGTAGCTGTGGGGGGACTGGGGGGTCCGACCCCCAAAATTCAGAAAAACCGGAAAAATAGTACTTTTCACACGTTATTTTGTGCTATTTTGGCTTGGACCTCAAAATTGTTGTTGGTCCCCCCAAAATAGGAGAGCCAGCTACGTGCCTGATGTGTAGATATACAAATAGTGTTATCCGTGTGTATCCGTGTGTGTGTGTGTGTGTGTGTGTGTGTGTGTGTGTGTGTGTGTGTGTGTGTGTGTGTGTGTGTGTGTGTGTGTGTGTCAATAAATTACATTGTGGAACATTGTGGAATAAAGTAAAAAATTTTGCGGGGGTAAGATAATGCAAAAGAGCCGACCTGCACACCGAGTACCCGGGTAGGAAAAAATTCCATCAGCCGGGTAACCGGAGGTACCCAGATGCGAATAAAAAAATTTATATAATGGCAATCACGCAAAATTTGCTAGCAATCGAATTAGGTACATACTTAACGACTTCTTGTTCCTAAAGTTAGATTTAACCACAATGGAATTTAGCATAATCCTTATGGGATTAATGCGCTTGGAAGCTGATCATTATTTGCTCATCTGGAGGATTAGTGTTTTGGATTTTGGCTCAGGCGAAATTAATCTTGAATGGATTTTGATTCCCTCTTGATTTTGAAACTCGTTTTGGTCGACTATGCACTGTTGCATTATATTTGTTACTTTGCTACTAACATGTTTAGCGGCCTTAATCATTACAGACCTGTATCTAGGGAGAGGGGAGGTAAAGGTGGTTTTTTTATATTGTTAAAATCATGTTTTAAGAATTTTTAGCTGTGAACTATATAGTTTTTGGCGTTCCCCTCCGATAAAATGCTCGAATTTTCGGCGCTCCGCCCACCAATTCAATCAAAATTACTATTTAATACATATTTAATGTTATTTTCCCCACATATTTCTTTCGCTTCATCAAACTTTTTGCATTCCTTATCTTCAGCAAAGCGCAAAATTGAGTTTAAGAACAAAAAACGTCAAATCTTTCTGGCGCTTCGCGCCGAGTTATCACGGGTAGCGCGTTAGCGCCTACCTATGATATACTTGGCTTTCTTTTTTCTTATATGTGTATCACAGCGAGGTGCGAATTTTATCTTCACCCCCCTTTACAGCAACACTGAGACACTCCTGCATTGTGCGCTTTTTTAAAACATAAATAATAAATAAATTGATGTAGCTTTTTCTATTTTTTTACTCTACTACCCATGACCTCTACCACTAAGAGCATGGAAAAAGTTTTACTGTCACTTTATAGCATAAAGTTCTTAAAAATGTTGATCGGTCATACGACTTTGCTAGTTCAGTTTAGCATTCTGTTTAGTCTGTTTTTTTCAAATGTAGACAATTGAGTAAGCTCTAAACACTTTTTAAAATGTTTTTAATGACTTATTTCCGTAATGTCAGTCAGTGTAAAGAGTGTAAAGAATCTGAAGGTGAAAAACATATTTTAGCCTCTTTTTTTGTCTGCCAACAATTCTGGTTACGAGTCCCGAGAATTTCTTTCCAGCAAAAATGTACTTCGGCTCAAGGGCTACTTTCGGCTTACTAGCAAGGTTTTGTACACTCAATATAAAGTTACATGACGGAGTTTAAACTTTGCAATCTAGTGAATGGTGTAAAAGACAGATTTTGTCTAAGATTTCTCTGTCATCTTTTCCGCTTATAAGTCGGGATGAATTGAATAAAGTAGAAATGAAGTATCTTCGAGGGGCTACACGTCACAGCAAACCGCGTTCGAAAAACACTATATTGAGTTATTTATAAGGATATAAAGTTCGAAATCAGGGGTGTAAAATAAGCGAAAACAGAACGTTTTTTCCCTACTTTGATTAGTAAATATCTCAAATATTTTTCGGAACAGAAGTTTTCTATACACAATGTACTATGATAAAAAGGCTACAAAGTTAGGTCCAGACTTTTAAACTTTACAATGTGTTGGATGGTGAAAAATACGTTTTTTGTCCGGTTTTTCGTTCGTCACTTTCTCCGTTGAGAAGTCGGGATAGGTCGAATATAATAAAAATAAAGTACTTCACAGCAACTTGCATTTGTTTACATCAATATTTAGCATTTCCGGGAAGTGTAAAGTCAAAAATTAGGTGTTTTTAACGTGTTCCTCTCTTGTTTTTTCTGACAACTTTTCCGGTTATGAAGAGGAGTGTTGTGGAACTGCCGTAAATTGTTTCAAGCGCTTTGTGACATTTTTTCGATTATTAGTCTCTTCGCCACTATTGAAACAAATGGACACATTGTTGATTCCACGATTTTTCTCATCCAAGGATTTAAATGTTGCCCAGAGATGTTTTACGTTAGCTGAGCGGTGGTCTGCTAGACCACCACTCAGCTAACTTAAAATGTAAAAAAATTTCGCCTCTTTTCCTGGTCACATTCTTTGGTGGTCATTTTGTTTATAGCCGCATTAGTCAATTAGATCAGCAATCATGTTGCCACGACTGTCATTGATCATCGAGTGCCACAGGTTGTGGTGGGCGGTGAAATTGCCCAGGACAATGACGTTATCCTTGTTGAAAATATCTTTGAGAGGCGGAGAGTAGCCGGTGGGGCAGCTGGATGCAGACGGGATATAGATGTTGACTAAGGTGAAGTTGCCAGCAGCGAGAGTAAGCAAAATAGCAGCACATTCCATAACGTTATCCTCGCAGGAAGCAGGTAGTTCTATGCTTCTTGTGAGAACATCTTCCCATACTAAAAATGCTATGCCCCCCAATCGTAGGTGAGTTGCGATTGAGATAAATAAGACGATAGCCATATGTTTTAGGGTCCTTCGTTTTGCAGAGAGTTTGGTTTCTTGAAGCAATGTGATGGCGATATTGTGCTTATTGAGGAAGTCCATTAGTTCGGAGAGTATGTTTTTGAGGCCATTGATATTAAATTGCAGGATAATCAGCGGATGTTTTTGGTTAGGTTGAGGTGTTATCACACACTTCTGACAGCGGTATCACACACTTCTGACTTATCCTTACTGTAGTCGCGAATGTTCCTCAGACCACTACATCTGATGTTACTGTGAATCCACGAGTTGCAATTGGAGCAATGATCAGAGCTATAATAAGCATTCTTTCCACAAGAGCCGCAGGGAAAGCGGTTCACATGAGCAGGTCCTGGGTTTGACTCGATACCAGCACATAGTAGCAGTAAACGGAGCAGCATGACTGGTAAGTGCTGCTCTGCAAAAAAACCAAAATCGATCGATGAATGTCTCCATGTGCGGAGAGGTTGTACCATGTTTGACCCAGCTGTAGATATCGAAGTTGGGACAGGCACACTTGCATATATCGTAACTGATTGACCACGAAAGTGTCATAATTTGTGCCCTACTGAGATTTTTCGGTGACGAAAGCGGTAAAGATGTAAAATGAATTTGCTGCTCGATATTTTCTGCATTGTATGCCTATATAATGGCAAAAAGAAATTTTTTAAAGGTAAAAACGTCAAAATTTTTCGGTGCTCCACGCCAATTCGGTAAGCCACTATTATTTCTCTTGTAAAGTCCCATCCATTAAATTTAAATGCTTGAGTCAGATGGAAAGTTCATACGAATTCATCAATTTATCTTTCTTGTTGTTGAAACTCTACTTGATTTGAATAGAATAGAGCGAAAAGATGTGAAAATAATCGAGCGCCAGTTCGATAATTTATCGTTTTGTTTGTCTTTATAAAACTCTTTGATACCAAGCCTCGTTTCTCAGCAGATCTCATTAAGCGCTATAAACTCGTATTTAGATGATAAATTAAAAATAAAGTATATTTAAATTAAATTTGAATAACTTTATCTGACACCTGGTTGCCCGGCTAGTCCCAAAAAGAAACACCAGATATCATTTTAAATAAAAAAGGTGTAAACCACAGCATTACTTCGCGCTAGCTAAAAATTGAAAAATTTAACCAATCGACAAAAAGAGTGCAACACATAAGAAGTTTAAGGCTTTAAGTAAAGCAAGTATACGCTTGACTGCTCGAAATTCTGGGTGCAGGAACCCCACCCTATTTGGGGAGCGTGTAAATAACCTCAAATTTTCGGCCAGAAGCGGCCAAAAACATGTGGAAATGACCAGAAACGCTAGTTTTCTTCAAAAATTAGGAAGGGTTCAAAACTTGCCGGACTTAAAGCACCGAAAACGACCAACTTCGGAAGGGGGTCATAACTGGGCGTGGGTTGGGGGTATGCACCCCATGAAACCAAAATACTGTTCCCCCCAAAATTTAATTTTAAAAAAATATTTTTTGATTTTTTTTTGCAATTTTTTGATGCCAATGAATAGTGCTCGATGAAAAACGTTGAAAAATGGTGTTCTTTTGCCATACCACCATTTTTAAGGCTATTTTCGACCTTTATAAAAATCTTGCACCCCCAGAACTTTGGTGCCGCCCACCGATGGTGGGGATCCTTTATCCTCATTGTTACACGTATGAAAGCAACTCCAAGAAAGCTCAGGGGGATGCTGACCCGGTTCGTTGGGGGGCTGTCGGGAGTAAGCAGAGGAGTGCGCTCCTCTTCGGTCCTCGAAGTGGCCGGCCGATCGACCGCGGCTGCTCCTATTGGTGCATAGTGGTCGTCAGATGAAGAATCCGAGTCGCCCTTCACCACTTTGCGCTTGCAAACGGGACAAATTTTACGATTTTTCGTCAACCACGGATCAACGCATTTGATGTGATACCCTTGAATGAGATCAAGTTGTTAAAAAATTCCCGAAAAAAGTATTAATTGGAAAAAACGCTAAGATACTGATGAACTAAGAGATATCGAATCCTTAATTTATTTTGCAAATGATTCGCTCACTTATATTACCGTCAATCTGATAAATAACAGTTTGAAACGACTGCATCCTGCATACATATCAACGCAGTCTATACGAGCGACTATGCAGCCTGGGCAAGAGTTAAGACAACCCTTATATTTTGTGTTACAGTGTCGCCACGAATGCTGACGCTCTAATATGCTTCACAGGATGATAGAGCTTGTTAAAGGATATATGTTTAACACGTCAGTCATGCGTGGGCGGAAATAGGACCGACGTGTTAAAGATATATCCAATAACAAGCTCTATCATCCTCTAAAGCATATTAGAGCGTCAACTCTCGTGGCGAGTAGTGTATATGTGAAAAGTGTTCCCATAAATACCCCTAGAACGGCATATCAGATTTGAATGAAAGTTTGTTTCATGAAAAGTGCGTAAGAAACTAAGAAACTAGTTCGTTACAACTAATTCACTTGTGTGCTTATTTTAAAGTACTGACTCAGCTCCTCTAAGCTTACCCCAAGTTTATCTTTATCGATTGGAATGTCATGCTTTTGGCCAAGCCTGTTGGTGTTCTGGGGATGTGGGAGGTGGAGCGATTGATTCCCCACCAGACTGGCTGTAGCCAGTGGCGGATCGAGGATTTTCCTACTGAAGGGAGGGGGATCGGTACCCCAAATTTTCCAAAACAGTCATACAAATAGGTGCAAAAATTTTCCCTTCATGTGCGAAATGGCCTTTTTTTCGATTTTTGTGCGATATTTTTCCGAAAAATTTCGAAATTTTCATCAATTTTCTCCGAAAAAAATGATAAAATTTGTTTAAATGTACGGAAAATTTGGCGCGCAGCGGCAAGAAAAATTATGAAATTCAAACGGATATGCGTTCAGGAACTTGATTTACTGCTTGATTTTCTGCATTTGTAGTATTCGAAGAAAAAATTGAAAAATTTCCGAATCGAAAATAGAAGGAAACTATGCTGAAATGGCTGAATCTGCTATTGAAATTTTTTTGAAGCACATTCCGTGAGCAAAAAATGACTTCCAATCAATCGCGGATCTAGGATTTTTCTAAGGGGGAGGATGGTACACCAACTTTTCCTAAAACAGTCAAAAATAAGTCCAAAAACTTGCCCAACTCCTGCGAAATAAAATTTTTTCGGTGCTTTACGTTGTCTACTTTTATTTAAAATTACTCTTCATGCAACATTTTTTCGATAAATTTTGGAATTTTAGACAATTTTGTGCTAAAAAATTCGTTAAATTCCTTTGAAATCTATGAAAATCCGGCGCAAAGCGCCGAAAAATTTGAGAAATTTAGGTGGAAGGACGTTTCGAAGCTTTATTTACCGCTCGATTTGCCAACATTTGCAGAATTTGACATAGAACTCCGAAAATTTCAAAAAGCTATGCTTATAAATGAAGTAAGCCTATGCTGTATTAGCTGAAAATGATTTTAGAACCGAATCCACGAGTAAAAAAATGGCTCCTAGGTCGCCGAGACAGTAAATGAATGCCATTAATAATAATAATAATAATAATAATAATAATAATAATAATAATAATAATAATAATAATAATAATAATAATAATAATACAGGTATTACCGCGCGCAGCGCCGGAAAAATTTGAGAAATTAAGGTCGCTGAGGCCAAAAATCATGCAAACCACGTATCCGTTTTTTATCTTGCGACCCATTTTGGACCAATGGAGCAGGCACGAAGTTGGCCGTCCTATTTTTTTGGAGGAGGCAATAGCAATTTTGCGGGACTAAGCTCAAAAAGGCCAAAAATAGCACAAAATGACGTTTAAAAAGTCATATTTTTCCGATTTTTTTCTGAATTTTGGGGGTTCGGACCTCCTTTCCCACAGAGCTACGTGCCTGCAATGGGGGACGGCCACTCGACGCCTTCCCCCGCCCCTCTTCTTAAATCCGCCCATGACTGCCCTGCAGCATGAATATATACAGGCTAGGATCTGGAGGCGTACACGCAAGAATAGGTATTAAGCAGCAAAGAAAAATGCTCCGATGGAACAAAAAAGGGGAATATACTTGGGATTGTGAATTATCGAGGATGTAAAAGGAGGGGACTAGGAAAAATCTCCCTGTTATATGCCAAAAATCGCAAAATATGTTTAAAATCAGACCTTCTCTAAACAATGCGAAAAATCGAAGTATATTCTGCGGTCTCTGAAAAACGTATTATTTTAAAATAATTTTCTCTAATTGACATAATATCTTAAAGCATATTACGTAATGCAACTTTTTGCAGGCTCCATTCAACTTTGAGTTGCTTAATAATGTGACTGAAAGTGAAATGATGTTAACAAATCATAATTAAGTTGTTCGTATTTCATTATTACTAAGCATGCCACTTAGCAGATACAGCCATTCTAAGTGTCAAAGTGCAAGCAATATTCAAATTACCAAAAATTTGATTGAAAAAAGCAGCGAATTAGCAATGCAGTAGCTAAGCGAATTAAATGAAATAGTACATATCGATGCATTCAAGACAATCGATGATATTGTTGGTTCAAAGCAGTAGGAAACACGGAAGCTGACGTGCAACAGACCTTATGTAGATATTCTTTTACACATGTCTACAAACAATTGTTTACTAAACTTTTACATTTTTCAAAGGCCGCAGAATATACTTCGATTTTTTGCATTGTTTAGAGAAAGTCTGATTTTTAACATATTTTGCGATTTTTGGCATATAACATAGGGAGATTTTTCCTAGTCCCCTCCTTTTACATCCTCGATAATTCACAATCCCAAGTATATTCCCCTTTTTGTTCCATCGGAGCATTTTTCTTTGCTAGTACCCTACTTTTAATTAGCAAGATTTGGAAATACAATGCTAGATTCCATTTACTGTGCGGTTCTTCTAATAATTGAATGGTTTAAACTTTACAAAGCTACTAGTTGTAGAAGAAACAAACATTCTGATTAGTAATTCTTATGTTACGTAGAACATCCTGTAAAGAAATATGCTTCCAAAACTTTCTAGAGCTAAACTTAATTTACATTTTAAACTTTACACAAGAGTGTAAAGAATTTTAGTGGGATTAATAATTCCGATATTGCTCTGATATAACGATCAGCATTTATTAAGAAATGAAACCTCTATAATGTTCTAAGAACAAATTAACATTAGGTGTTAATCACTTTACACTACTCTTCATGCGCCCCTAGCAGACGTATCACATCTGTTTCCATATATATTTTACGACTTTAGGGAAAAAATAAGTTACCGTGAGGCTCTAGAATGAAGCTTATTATAAAGTTAAACTTTACACTAGCAACGAGTGCAAAGAAGATTTTAGTCGGATTTGTAAATTCGATATTACTCGGATATTACGATCAACATTCATGAAAAAATTATGTCTCCATAACGGATTAATGACAAATAGACACAGATGTAAACCACTTTACATAACTGTTGAGTGTAAACAAACGCGCCCAGCTGACGTCCCTTATTTGATTCCATGTAAATTTTCAGATTTCGGCGAAAAATTTAGTTTTTTGCAAAGCTCTAGAACGAAGATAAACCACTTTACATCACTGTTGAGTGTGAACAAACGCGCCCAGTTGACGTCCCTTATTTGATTCCATGTAAATTTTCAGATTTCGGCAAAAAATTCAGGTTTTCGCAAAGCTCTAGAACAAAGATTAATTAGCAGTGTAAACTTTACACAACCGTCTAGTGTAAAGAGGACTTTATTTCGATTTGTAAATCTGCTATTACTCGGATATTATAATCAACATTTATGAAAAAATTGCATGTCTACAATGGTCTGAGGACAAATAAACAATGAGTGTAAACTACTTTACATCACTGTTGGATGTAAACAAACGCGTCTACGTGACGTCTCACATTTGATTCTTTGAAAATTTCTAGACTCCAGGAAAAAATTAGGTTTCTGGAATGCTCAAAAACGAAGATAAATACATATGTAGTGTAAACTTCATGTAAACACCTAGTGTAAAGAAGATTTTGGTCAGATTCTTAATTTTGATATTGTTTCGATATTACGATTAAGTCTCCATAATGTTCTATGGGCAAACTAACAATAGGTGTAAACCACTGTACAACACTGTAGAGTGTAAACATATGCGCCTGACTGGCATATCAAATTTGGTTCCTGGTCCATTTCTAGACTTGATAAACGTGTCCCTGACTCGTAACCGGAGAAGCAGGCAGAAAAAACAAGACAGAAACGCATTTAAAACACCAAATTTTTGACTTTACACTCGCTAAATATTATTGTATAGACAATTTGCTTTGACATGCACCCGATATAAAGCACTTTATTTTTATTCTATTGGACTTATCCCGACTTCTGGACGGAGAAACAAGGCGAACAAAAAACGCAACAAAAACGTATTTTCCATCATTTAGAACACTGTAAACTTTAAAATTCCGAACCGAACTCCCCATTGAGTTTAAAGAAATTCGGTTTGGTACAATTTGTAGCTTTTAAATCGTAGTACATTCCTGTGTGCCAAATTTATCTTGCAAACACCCCATAAATAACTCAATATTGCGTTTTTTAAATGCGGTTTGCTGCGATGTGTAGCCCCTGAGAGGCACTTTATTACTGCTGTATTCAATTCACCCTGACTCATAAGCGGGAAAATTTGGCAGAGAAATCTTAGTTAAAATCCATTTTTTACACCATCCACTAGAGTGTAAACTTTAAACCCCAGGATCTAACTCACCATAGAGCATATAAGACTTTGCTTATATGCAGAATGTAGCCCTTGATCCGCTCTACATTTCTGTCAGAAAACATTTTAAAAAACTAATAAGCGGAGTTAGTATCGGACATAAGCAGGTTGAAAACTCGACCAAAAAGTGCTTTTTCACCCCCAGATTTTCGCACTCTTTACACTGCCATTCGATAACTAATGCGAATTTCAAAAAACAAAAAAATTGCCATCTGTAGAATTCAACCCTCTATTATCCCATGCTGTTCAATTCTTCGAGTCATCAATACTCAGTTGTCCACATGCTGCAGTAAAAAGGTCCCAAAATTTGTCCTATGTTATAACGTTACACAAAAACTTTACACCTTCTTTACACAGTCAGTTTTGAGTTTCAAGAAAAACAAAAAAACACGGGCAGCGAATTTTTTTTATTGCTTTTCTTCAAAAAAAACCGCACCTTCCAGAAGTGTCCCGTTATAGCTGAAGGGGGTGCACAGGTGTTAGGGGTACCCAAGTATATTATAGGTACGCGCTAACGCGCTACCTAAGATAGCCAGCAATCAATTTCTTCGCCGGTGAAACTTGCCACGAAGCACCTAAGATTTAATTCTTGGGGTCTATCATTGTCAAGGGGTCATTCAGATTCTGTGTTCCAGAACACCTTAGAAATTTTCAGAGAGAGGGGGTCCCTAGGGCCATGTTTACGGTGGTATAGCTTCCAGTTTTTAGCCAAAAATGGAAAATAACACCTAATCTGTTTAAATAATGAAATAATAAGTAAATAATACTAAATAATAAATAGCCGCATGCATCATCACAATCAGGGGCGGACAGGGCGTTTTCCGCATCTTTTTTGCTCTAATTGCATCAATCTATTTTAAGACATTATTTGCTCGACAGCAATATTTATTCATACATGTTTCCGCTTTTATATTCAAGAATGAATCAGCGTTAACTTAGACGTAGGAAAGCAGGCACGTAGCTGGCCGTCCTATTTTGGGGGACCAACACGAATTTTGGGGGGACTAAACCCAAAAAGGCCAAAAATAGCACGAAATAACATTTAAAAAAGCCCAATTTTTCCGATTTCTCTGAATTTCAGGGGGTCCCACCCCCTGTTCCCTTAGAGGTACGTGCCAGTAGGAAAGTGGTGTTTATGAGGTGTGCTTATGCTTTCAATTATCCCAAAAGCATCGTATAACTTATTGGGGACTACACAAAATTTCATTGCTGTATTTTCGGAGCTGAGTGACGTAATGCAGTCAAAATGGACTAGAAATGCTTTAAAAATGCGATATTACCACGAAAAAACGTTTTATACGAAATTTTATCATTTTGGTCGTTTAAACAGCAAAAAATCGTGAGTCTTGAATTTTCTGTTTTGGGTTTCTGAAATTTTACCCCCTGCCGACCATGACCATATGCACCTATGCCCTCAACCGTCGGACTGTCAAATTCTGAAAAATAGACCGTACATATGTGGGACTATTTTTTCGAAATTTAACACTTTTTTGAAAGTTCACATGCTAAACCAATAATGCATGTATATACAGTGATCATCATGAAAGATGACGCACTATCATCCTCAGAATTATGATAGAGGATGCGTCGCGCGTTCCACGTTACATCGATCATGCCCTATCATCTCTTTTTTTCTATTAAGCGCCATTAACCTCTATCATCCCGTTAATCTGGTGATGCGGACGGCCGGCGCAATTTAGCTATTAATAGCGCCTACAATACGGAAGCGCGCCGAGCGCGCTTTGCTATGTTGGCGCTATTAATAGCTAAATTGTCGCCGTCCGCATCTGCCAGATTAGCGTGATGATGGGGGTTAATGGCGCTAAATAGAAAAAGAGATGATGGCGCATGATGGACGTGCAACGGTGCTCGCGACGCACCATCCATTATAATTCTGAGGGTGATGGCGCGTCATCTTTCATGGCGACCACTGTATATACATCTCTGCATACATCATTAGTCTTAGCTAACCCGTCAAATAATACATATTTCCAATGCTAAATAACGTATTTAATAATGCAGCAGTATCAGCCATACAAATAAAGCACGGAAATGTAGGGAGATGGGGGGGGTTGCCAGCCAGCCCCAAAAATTATTAAGTTTCTTTTTGGGCCAAAAGATGATAGGACGCCTTACCTAAACGTAAAAAACGTTGATTTTGATGTTTTAGACGATGACACTACCTTCCAAAGCAGAAAAATTTTAGATAAATTAAAAAAAGTCGAGTAAATTATACAAAATATAGTGAAAAAATGAGTAAATATATGTATATGGCGCGAAGCGCCGATAATTCGGCACTTCTGAGCGAAAAGCTTAAAACAAGCATACTTTTTCTATTTTTTTTTTGAAAAATCGTCAGTTCTGGGGTTCGCCACAGTCACTTTGCTGGTGGTAATCGGGCATTCACGTGGTTTAAAGCCCCCTTCTAATGATAACAACGCTGTATTATGTACACTACTCGCCAAGAATGTTTATGCTTTAATAAGCTTATAGAGCTTGTTAGGGTTATATCTTTAACACGTCAGTCTTATTTCCGCCCACGCACGACCGACGTGTTAAACATATAAGCCTTTAACAAGCTCTATCATCCTATGGAGCATATTAAAACGTAAACATTCGTGGCGAGCACTGTAAACGAATTCAGAGCTCGAATTTAGGCTGGAAGTAAAACTTTGAAATTTAAACAAAATTCAACGTAAAAATATTTTGAAATAAAATAAAAAATTCAACTTGAAAAATTCAACAAAAATTCAACTTTAGAATAATCATAACTTTTACATGAGAACATGAGATAAAACTTAAAACTGACTTAAAAGGTTTCCGTCATACCATTTACAGGCACGTATCTCTGGGGGTAATAGGGGGTGAGGGGGTTCGGACCCCCAGAATTCGGAAAAATAGGACTTTTTAAACCTTATTTTGTGCTATATTTGGCCTTTTCAGGCTTAGTCCCCCAAAAATTGATGTTGGTCCCCCCCAAATAGGGAGGCCAGATACATACGTGCCTCACTATTCACTGTTGTGCAAGGAAGTAGTGCGTGCAATATTTAACTTTTTATAGTAATCAGTTACATAAAATAAAGTAGAATTTCCTGATAATTTTAAATTGTTTCAAATTTGAATCTATTCAATTCTGACAACTTTACAATTTTTGAAATAGTTTTCGAACTTTTCCGATTTTTCGAAAAGTTCCTGCAGTTTTTTTCAACTTTTTCCACTTTTTCACTTTTTTCAATTTATTTTTACGATCACAATCGCACTTACAGTGGCTGCAGGGCAGAATTCTCAATCGATCGCCGTCATCAAAGTCCTCGAGGCAAATAGGGCACGTTTCCGGGATATCGTCTGATAAAAAATAAGAAAAAATCAATAAAATATTTAAAACAATGATTAAGATAACGAAATGACCTAAAAACGTAAACGATTAATGTAATTTTTGAAAAGCAATATGCCCAAACATGCACAGTATGGGGATTCTGGGGGGTGAAGACCTAAAGTGCCTTTTTGAGCCCAAAAATGGCCGGTACGCGTTAAAAACATCGTTTTGGCGTTTCTGACGATACTCTATCCTTCTAAGGCATAAAATCATGAGAAAAAATTTCGACAAAAGTCGAATAAATTTACCAATATCTCGCTTAAAACATGAATATATGGCGCGAAGCGCCCGAAAATTTGACGATTTTGATCAAAGATAGCCAAAAGCCCTTAAAAAGACACTTTTTCTACCAATTTTCGAATTAAGTTTATGGAAACTTTGAAAAATCGTCAATTCTGGGAGGTGTGAAAAATTTTTTGGGGGGTGAAAAATGATTCTGCAGGGGTGAAAACCCTCAAACCCTACGATCATGTATGACTATAGCCGATAATTTGACTTCACTCGAGACCCTTAAAGTTGAAGAGAATCCACAGCGGATTTCGAAAAAATTTGGAGCAAGTTAAAAGACAGCAGAACACTGATTAGTTGATAGGTATACTATGAGCAAGAATTAAGATTAGGAAAAAGATTGTTGAGGATCCAGAAAATTTGCAACATTAGGCACTTAGAAATCAAAACGCAGTTTGCGGCGACGTGCAGCCCTTAGAGGTTACTGCATCCTTTTTATTCAATTTATCCCGAATTAAACGCGGATAAAGTTGGCAGAGATATCTTAGACACACTCTAACATCTATCTCCGTATTACCAGTGCTCTCAAGCAGCTAGCTGGTTAAGCAGCGGAGAAGCAGCCGCATAAGCTCGCAGGGCGCATTTAAGGGAAGGGGCAGGGGTGGCGGCCCATTGGCCAAAAATATTTGGCGAGATAAAGAATGGATATGCAATTTGCAATGATTTTTGGCCGTTAGTGACCATAATATCTACAAATTTTTCATGATACCTATTAATGACATTTATTTACTTTCTTGGCGACCTGGGAGCCATTTTCTGTTCCTGTAGGTTTTAAACTAATTTTAACAGCAGAAACAGCTATTTTTGCATAGTCTTCTTCTATTTTCAATTGGAAATTTCGATGTTTCGCATCGAATGCTATAAATACAGGAAATCAAGCAGTAAATCATGCTTCTATGACGTCTATCCGCCTTAATTTCGCAAATTTTCCGGCGCTTCAGCGCCAGATTTTTGTTAAAGTCAAAGAAATTTATTGATTTTTCCGCACAAAATTGTCTAAAAGTTTCGAATTTTTCTACAAAAAAATATTGCGTTAAAAGTGATTTTATGTAAAAGCATACAATGTAAAACACCAGAAAAAACGCTATTTCGCGCGTTAAGGGCAAATTTTTTGACCTATTTTTGACTGTTTTTCGGAAAAATAGCGATACTGCCTTCATTAAGAAAATCCATTGATCCACCCTGCCGCCCCCTATCGTCAAAAAATATTTGGGTGCAATGAAGCACAGATGTGCATTTTCGATGATTTTAGCCATTTTTATAATGATTTTTCAAAGTTTTGCCGCCGGGATAGTACTTATTAATGACATGTACTGACTCTCTTGGCGCTCTGTGAAACTTAAATTTAGGTCAAAAGACTAGTTTTTGTAGAGAAGAATGATTTTGCAGTCCCTGCAATGATTTTTCGAGTGTTTTTCACCGATCTGTGTCGATTTCTGCATTTGTTTTGCGAGTTTTTCATAAAAAACACATCGGGAAATTTTAAAAATTCTCTACTCTTGTGCCTCGAAATAACTGCCCATGAAACAAGAATAAATAACCGGTACTTTGAACAAAATATACGAATTTTTGGACAATGTTTAACACGTTTAGGAAAATTTTGGGTTCCGCCCGTCTGAAAATCCTGGATCCGTCACTGACCTCGAGTCGTTCGCACACCCCCTGAGCTTTGAAAAACTAATAGCTATACAGCGATTTTGGCCGAAAAACCATTGCTCATATACAGCTTTTTTGGGCTCAGAAAATGAGCGATACAGCTTTTTTGGGCTCAGAAAACTAGCTATATAGTCGTTTTTAAGCCGATACATACATGCTATTTTAGTTGTCTTTTCTGAGTTTCAAAACAATATATATCTATTTTCTCGACTCGAAGGCATTAATAGCTATTTTTAGTCCAAACAGGCCATACAGATATGTTTGTGCATTCAAAAAGGCTATATAGCTAATTTTCTGACCCTAAAAGGACTAAAGAGCCATTTTTACGAAGCACATAGCTATCTAGCAATTTTTGGTTTTCGCTTCCCCCCTGAAAGTTTGACCTTGCGCACCTAATATGATTTTCACTGTCAATATTGAAAATGACTCACCTGCTAGCAGACTATTTAATAAAAGAGCGACAGATTTTTAAAGCATAATAGAAACCGTTTTAATAAATTCCGTTTCCCATACGCAAATCTGTAAGGCGATACTAACAGTAGCGGATTCAGGATTTTCCTAAGGGGGGGCGGTACCCCTAAGGGGGGCGGAACCCTGACTTGGGCGGAAAAATTAGTCGTTTTAACCAAAAAATCGCTCAAAAATCTTTAATTTTGCGCACTATTTTGGGCCATTGGGGGGGGGCGGCCGCCCCGCCCTAAGTCTGCCCCTGTATACTAAAGTGTAAATTTAGGATCAGAATCGGATTTGGCCCAAATTTAAGGGGTCACAAAACCATGGATGAACGACTAAAAATGTAATTTATGTATAACGGGCTTTCATAAAAATGATAATCCACGACAGCATACCTGGGCAATGGATTTTGGTTCTGAAGGTACCGGGGTCCTTTTGTTGAGGTTGGTTGGTTGGTTGGTTGCATAGCTGGGCAAGCCTTAAAGTCTCGGCTAGTACCGGAGCCCAATTTTTTGGTTGGTTGCCTAAGTCAGAAAGCGGTTGCTACATAACTCGTGCTCGTAAAAATTTATGCATCAAATTTTTAAGATGGTAATCTTGCTTTCATGCAAAGTCCATTCATAATTTCCTGCGAAGTCGCACTATTTCTCCGACATAATTTTTAATTAAAAATAGTGTGTCAAAATTAGTATGGTGTAAAAAAATAGTGCAATCGATAATTTGCATTAGCAATTATGTTTAAAACCTAATTATTCTATGTAACAATAGACGTTTAATCTTGAAGAGACATTCACCCGCCTTTAATATGCTTATTTTTTATGCAATTTATTGTGTAAAAAATAAAACTTTTACAGAGTTCCTCATTTTCATGTCGTAAAATGAGTACATTTCATTTCAAATATAAATCCTGCTTGAAATGCACGAGACTAGTCAAAATTCAGCGCAACCTAAACATCAATAACAAATAATAAAATTAAATCAATTCGGCGCGATGCGCTGGAAAATTTAGACATTTTACCCTTCCGAAAGACGATTTCGCATTACAAAAATTGTCCGAATTCGGCGCGAAATGTAGGAAAATTTTGAAATTTAACCTTTGTGAAACGCAATTTTGCATCACAAAAATTGTCCAAAATTTGGTGCGGCTTAAGCATCAATAACAAGTAATAAATTAAATCAATTCGACGCAGAGCGCCAGAAAATTTTGAAATCTAACTTTTGTGAAACGCAATCTTGCATTATAAAAATTTGCCCAAATTTGGTGCGGCAAAAGCATCAATCGCGAGTTATAAAATTAAAACAATTCGGCGCGAAAGCGCTGAAAAATTTTTGAGTTTTGAAACGCAATTTTGCATTTTACAAAAACTGTCGAATTCAGCGGAAAATTTTAAATTTGACTCTTCATGAAACGCAATTTTGCGTTACAAAAATTGTCCAAAATTTGGCGCGGCTTAAGCATCAATAACCAGTAATAACATTAAATCCATTCGGCGCGAAGCGCCGAAAAAATTTGAGATTTCACCTTTGTGAAACGCAATTATGCGTTACGAAAATTGGCAGAATTCAGCGCGGCCTAAACATCAATAACAAGTAATGAATGTATAAAAGACTAGCGCTTATTTACACATAAAACAGGTGGACAGACAAGTATGTATTTTTAATACACCGATGTGTAGAAGATCACAAAAATACATCAAGTGTTTTATTTCGATCTGACGAATTATTATTTTCTCTAAATTAGTCTTTACTTACTTGAATATAATCTCTGAATTATGCATTACTTACGTACCGATTTTTAGAGAGCCCAGTAACCGATTTGGTTGCCGGGATTTAAAAATCGGTTGTCGGGATCTGAAAAATGATTGCTGAGCTCCAAAATCGGTTGCTGGTCCAAAATCGGTTGCTGGATTCCAAAAATCGGTTGCTGGATTCCAAAAATCGGTTGCTGAGGTTTGAAAATCGATTGCTAGGGTCAAAAAATCAGTTGGTGGGATCCGAAAATCGGTTGCTGGGGTCTTAAAATCAGTTCTTGGCTCCGAAAATCGGTTGCTGGGGGTCCTAAATCTGTTGGTGGGCTCAAAAATTCTGTTTGTGGGGTATAAAAATTTGTTGCTGAGGTCCTAAATCAGTTAAGCTCCAAAACTCAGTTAAAGTGGTCCTAAAATCGATTGCTGGGGGTCTTAAAACCAGTTGGTGGGCTCCAAAAATCGGTTGATGTGGTCCTAAATCGGTTAATGGGCTCCAAAAATTGGTCGCTGGGGTCTAAAAATTGGTTGCTGGGGTTCTAAATCAGTTGGTAGGCTCCAATAATGGGTTGCTGGGGTCCAAAAATCGGTTGCTGGCATAGGTGGGCAACAACAAAATTCTGGGGAGGAGGGGGTTGAGTGTGTGCAAGATTTTTTAAAGGTCAAAAATGGTCTTAAAAGTGGTGGTATGGCGAAAAACACCATTTTTCAACGTTTCCCATCGAGCGCTATCCATTAGCATCAAAAAATTGCGGAAAAAAACAACAACAAATTTCGAATTCTGGGGGGGTTGTTTTGGTTTCTGGGGGAATTCGGCCTTCTGGGGATGCATACCCCCAAACCCCACCACCCCACGCACACGTGTGTTTGGTAGGGTCTAAAATCGGATGGGGGCGTTAAAAATCGGTTGCTGGTGTCTACATGTCGGTTGCTGGGGTCTAAAAATCAGTTGGTAGGTTCCAAAAATTGGTTGACCCCAGCAACCGATTTTTGGACTCCAGCAAACAATTTTTAGACCCCGAGCAAGCCGATTTTGTAGCCCAGTAACCGAATTAGGACCCCCATCAACCGGTTTTTGGATCCCACCAACTGATTTTTAGACCGTAGCAACTGATTTGTAGACCCCAGCAACCGATTTTCAGATCCAGAAGCAACCGGATTTTTAGACCCAAGCAACCGATTTTTGAAGCCCAGCAACTGATTTTTGACCCCGGCAATCGATTTTCAGCTTTCAGCAATCGATATTCGTGCCCAGTAACTGATTTTTGGATCTTAGCAACCTATTTTTGGACCCCAACCGATTTGGCTGCACTTTTGCGTCTCATCTTGTAAAACGCCTAAAAAGTTTTTTTACAAATGGTTGTTGGTTGACGGTTGGCTAGTCGGTTGGTTGGTTGGTTGGTTGGCCGTTGGTTGGTTGTTTGGTTGGCTAGTTGGTTGGTTGATTGGCTAGTTGGTTGGTTGGTTGGCTAGTTGGTTGGTTGTTTGGCCGGTTGGTTGGTTGTTTGGTTGGCTAGTTGGTTGGTTGGTTGGCTAGTTGGCTGTATGCTGATAGTTGGGTGGTTGGTTGGCCGGTTGGGTGCTGTGTGATTGGCCGGTTGGTTGGTTGGTTGGCCGGCTAGTTGGTTGGTTTGGTTGGGCTAGTTGGTTGGTTGGTTGCTGGCTGTTTAGTTGGTTGGTTGGTTTAATCGGCCGGTTGGCTGGTTGGCTTCTGGCTGGTTGTCGTTGGCCGGTTAGTTGGTTGGTTGGCTGGCGATTAGTTGGTTGTTTGCCACAGTTGTGCTAGTTGGCCAATTGGCTGGCTGGTTGCTGTTTCCTGGCCGGTTGGCTAGTTGGTTGGTTGGTTGGCCAGTTGGTTTGTTGTTTGGACGGTTGGTTGGTTGTTTGGTTGGCTAGTTGGGTGGTTGGTTGGCCGGTTGGTTGGTTGTGGTTGGTTGGCTGGTTGGTTGGTTGGTTGGTTGGCCGATTAGTTGGTTGTTTGGTTGGCTAGTTGGTTGGTTCGTTGGCTAGTTGGTTGGTTGGTTGGCTAGTTGGCTTGGTTGGTTGGCTAGTTGGTTGGTCGGTTGGCCGGTTGGTTGGTTAGTTTTGCTGGCTAGTTTGGTTTGGTTGGCCAGTTAGTTGGTTGGTTGGTTGGTTGGCCGGCTGGTTGGTTGTTTGGTTGGCTAGCTTGGTTGGTTGGTTGGCTACTTGGTTGGTTGGGTAGCTAATTGGTTGGTTGGTTGGCCGGTTAGTTGGTTGTTTTGGTTGGCTAGTTGGTTGGTTGGTTGGCTAATTGAGTTGTTTGGTTGGTTGGTTGGCTTTTGGTTGGCTAGTTGGTTGGTTGGTCGGCTAGTTGGTTGGTTGTTTGGCCGGTTGGTTGGTTGTTTGGTTGGCTAGTTGGTTGGTTGGCTTGGCCGGTTAGTTGGTTAATTGGTCGGTTGGCTGGCCCGTTAGCTGGTTGTTTGGTTGGCTAGCTGCGTTGGGTTGGTTGGCTACTTGGTTGGTTGGGTGGCTTAGTTGGGTGGCTGGTTGGCCGGTTGGTTGGTTGTATGGTTGGCTAGCTAGTTGGTTTGGTTGGATAGTCGGTTGGTTGGTTGGCTAGTTGGGTTGGTTGGCCTAAGTTAGTTTGCTGTTTAAGGCTGGTTGGTTGGCTTTTTGGTTGGCTGGTTAGCTGGCTAGTGTGGTTGGTTGTTTATTTGGCCGGCTAGTTAAGGTTTGGTTGGCGAAGGCTAGTTGGTTGGTTGTTTGGCCGGTTGGTTGGTTGTTTGGTTGGCTAGTTGGTTGGTTGGTTGGCTGGTATTGGCTAGCTGGTTGGTTGTTTACCTTTTTTGGCCGGTTGGTTGGTTGTTTGGTTGGCTAGTTGGTAGGTTGGTTTGCTTTGCCGGTTGGTTGGTTGGTTAGCTGGTTGGTTGGTTGGCCGGTTAGTTGGTTGTTTGGTTGGTTGTCGTGCTGTGTTGGTTGGGGCTAGTTGTGGTTGTTTAGTTTGTTGGTTGTTGTTTGGTTGCGTTGGCTAGTTGGTTGGTTGTTGGCAGTTGGTTTTGGTTGTGTTGTAGTTGTTGGTTGGTTGGTTGGTTGGTTGTTTGCCGTGGTTGGTTGTTTGGTTGTGTTGTGGTTGGTTGGCAGTTGGTTGGTTGGTTGGTTGTTTGTTGCTAGTTGGTTGTTTGGTTGGCTTTCGTTGGTTTGTTTGTTGGTTGTGTAGTTGTTGGTTGTTTGGTTGGTTTGCTTTGGTTGGCTTTTCCCTTGGTTGGTTTTTTGGTTGGCTGAATTGGTTGGTTGGCTTGGTTGGTGTTTTGGCTTGGTTGTTTGGTTGGCTGGTTGGTTGGTTGGTTGTCCGAGGGTTGTTTGGTTGATGGTTGTTTGGTTGGTTGGCTTTTGGTTGGTTGGGAGCTATTGATTGGTTGGTTGGCCGGTTTGTTGGTTGTTTGTTTGTGTATTTGGTCGATTGGTTGTTTGGTTGGCTAATTGGTTGGTTGGTTATTGGTTGTTTTTTGGGCTGGTTGGTTTTGGCTATTGGTTGTTTTTTGTCGGTTGGTTTTGGTTGGCTGGTTGGTTGGCTGTTTGGTTGGTTGGTTGGTTGTTTGGTTGGCTAGTTGTTGGTTGGTTGGCCAAATTAGAAAGTTGGATTTACATTGTTTGTTCCTTGATAATGTGTTTGTTTTTTTTGTAAAAAAAAAAAAAAACTGTGCACTCTTCTCTTTATTGGCCAATGAGAGGAGAAATTTTAGTCAAAATTCTACCCACCCCCAATCCATGGTTTCAGCGCCACCAACTGGGGTTCTGAAAGGTACCAAGTGCCTTCTGGCACCACCAGTGGCACAGCTTGCATTGCCTACTATGCACGACAGTTTAAAGTGGCAAATAAATGACTTCAGTATATCATAAAAAATTACCAAAGTTAATACATAAAAAATTGCATGGATATTGACATAGGTGGGCGTAAAAAAAGTTCTAGGGAGGTGAGGAATTTGCAGGAAGATTTTTCAAGGGTCAGTCTCTAAAAACAAGGAGCTGGCCTTTGTGACAGCCCTCAAAACTGGTCGATTTGGCAAAAACACCATTTCCTTCACTTTCTGTTGGTCTATTGATGGTTATTGCTGTGATATTCTTCATTCTTGTTGTTCTGTTGTTGGTGACGTGTTGCCAATTAGTGTTGACATTTTGTTGTT